>JBBIGC010078460.1:0-10487 GCA_037576955.1 Lepidarchus adonis
ATCCCCTCCCTTTAACTTTCCTTCTTCTTTCTTGCTTTTGCTCTCTCTACCTCCTCTTCTCTTTTACTTTCTCTGTCTGCTCTCCCTCTTATACTCTACCTCCCTTTCTCTCTCTTTTACTTTCTTTATTCCCTCTCTCTTTAATTATTTCTCTCTTTCTTTTGCTCTTTCTCTTTCTCTCGCTTTTGCTCTCCTATCTCTTTAACTCTCTCTACCTCCTCATCTCACTTTTACTTTCTATGTTCTCTCTATTTTACTCTCTCTCTCTCTCTCTCTCTCTCTCTCTCTCTCTCTCTCTCTCTCTCTCTCACTCTCTTTATTTCTTTTTTTTTACTCTCACAACCCCCTCTCTCTCTCTTTTACTCTCACTACCCACCCTGCCGTTTGCTCTCTCTCTCTCTGTGGGCATGTGTTACTGAGTGATTGAGATTACTGGCACTGTCATGGTAACAGTATCCATGGAGAGGAGCGGGCAGGGTCGGATGCTCTTCAAGGGACGAGGTCCTAACCTACAGTGATGCCTGAGGTAACCAAGGTCGCCAGCCAATTAGGTGCGAGTAGCGCTCACACCTCAGAATCCTGTGAATCATTTCATATGCGCGAGAAGGGAGAACATTTCAGTCGCACGGTTTCAGTGTGGTTTGCTCATTACTGATGTATTATTTATTGCAGTATTACTGTGAGACTCCAGCGGGTTTGGTCTGTCATGTATGTTGAGCTGTGTGCTGAAGAGTAGGGAGTAGCTTTTCCTTTCAGCACAAATGAATAATGACAAGGGAAGGGAAGGGATTGGCTCTAAATTGCCCATAGTTGTGAGTGGCTGTCTGTGTGATGATTTGGCCTCTTATCCAAGGTGAACACTGCCATGTGCCCAAAGTCACCTGGGATTGGCACCAGCATCCCTGCAACCGGAAAATAAATGAATGGATAATGACAATTAAACTGAACTCAAATCAGGACCCAATTGAAATGTATTGTAGAACTAAATCAAACAAAACAGATGGTGTTTATGTCTAAGCCCTGCCTCTCGCAATCTAGTTCACATGTTCCTTGTTCCCTGCGTACCTGCCTTTGCCAGATGTTGTCTAAACTATGCTGAATCAGAATTGTATGGCTGTTGCATTTTGCATCTGTGTCTGAACTAAACTGATTTTAACTGAATTCATTTGAACTGAACTGAAATGAACAGAAAGACAGTGATGTGAATGTGATGTGAATCAACTTTAACCAGACAGAACTGAACTTCAGAACTGAGTCCAACAAAACATAATTGAACAAATCAATAAAAACCGAACTGAGCTAAATTGCTGAACTAAATTGAACTGAATTGATTCAAACTGGTCTAAACCAGAACTGAATTGAATTGAATTGAAGCAAACTGAATTGCAGAGTTGAAACATACTGAAAGGAACTGAAATAAACTAATCAATCTGAACATAACTAAACTGAACAAACCATTTTCCTGTACCTTGGAAATCACATTGGACAAACACGTCCACCAAATGAATAAAATGTAAATGTGAAATGCTGAAATGAATAAAACTGAATCATATCAAACTGATCTGAAACAAACTGAACTAAATTGCAGAACTGAATCAAACTGAACTGAACCAAACTCAGCTGAAAAAAACTAAACTAAATCAAACTGAAATTATAAAATACACAAAAAAATCAATTGGAACTGAATCAAACCAAAACAAATATGAGTTCACTGCCATGATTTACATTGAGCTAAGCTGAACCATAGTGAATCCAATTGTCTATGAATGGAATGAAAGTGGCTGGAAGTGTTCATTTTAAGCGAGACACATGCTACATCATTTTTTGTGCCCTTTAAGCAAAAGCATCATTAAACACAGTTGAGCCAATGAAATTAATCCAACTGGAATGTAGCAAATTAACCGGAAAGGCTTCTTTTAAGACACTGACAAATTAGAGCAATGCATGTAACTGTAAATGTGAGATTTTGGCCAATGAAACTCATCTTATATCTGATGTAGTCAGTGTAGCTAAACCCTGAAGTGTTTATTATAGCAATACGATGTGATGGAGAGCATGTCGAGAGAAATAAACCTGATTTGTTGGTTTGGGCTGGTTTATTAGCCCAGATTCGCTAATACTGGAGGACTGCAGTAAATCAAGCTTTTACTGCATGAGAGATGACGGATGGGAACGTTTGGACATGAATGTATGTAAATGTATGCATGTGTGTGTGTGTGTGTGTGTGTGTGTGTGTGCGCATGTGTGTGTGCGTGTGTTTATGGAGCTTGACACATGCGAATGTGAGACAGAGAGAGATCAGTGTGTATTCATCATTGCAGCCCCAGCTGTCTCAAGAGTCCGCCTCGTTGTGTTAAATGGTTTGTGTGTGTGTGTGTGTGTGTGTGCATCCAGGAAGGCACATATTTAAAGCACAGGCTTCCTGAACGCTGCGGTCTTAAGCGTTACTTATTGATCCACTCCCTATAGAGCACCCCTCCTCTCTGGGTGCTCTCTCTCACCCCTCCTCTCTGGGTGCTCTCTCTCACCCCTCCGATCAATGCCTCTCCCCCAGCAGAAGCCATTCAAGGTAAAAGACACCAGGCTTGAAGAAATTGTTTGGCAAAAAATCAGATTTACACGTTTCACCCCTTACCCCCGAAGGTACTCGATCAGTGGAGCTACGAGGCTAATGTAGCTTACAAGCAGAGAGTGCCCTCGAGGCCTGTAGGACCTTCAGTGAAGGCCTCAAGGTTTCTGAGATCTGAGAAATAAACAATTTGATTTCTTGTCTTCAATGGTTGTATTAATGTTTAATATTTTTTTGGGAGAAAATCTTAAAGCTCCTTTTAGAAAATACAGTTTATCCCCCCATGTTGTAACTAGTTAGACACAGTCAAGTAAGTTCTCCTATTAGTAAGCTGATGGACTGAAAGCCTTAAATATCCAGCGATGTGTTGGTAGGGTTAATACTAGTGGGCCACAAAGGCAATGATACAACTTTATACGTATCCATGATATTTTTTGATGGTGTGCTACATGTAGCGAGTAGTGGTGGCCTAGTGGTTAGGACCTTTCTCACTGCGATCAACGGGGTCTTGGCCCAAGCTTCTCTGAGGTTCCCTTCAGCAAGGTATCACTGACAGCTGCCCACTGCTTCGCTTGTGAATGGGTAAAATAAGGAGGACATGTCGTGGAACACTCTGCATGATGGTGTGTGTTCACTCAATTTCATTCACTATAGGAGCCTCTGCAGCCGTCTTGGCAACTTTGACTTCCTAATCAATTTCCGCAAGAGCAGAACGAGATGCAATCTAAAGTAGATAAAGGTCAGTTTAGCTACAGAACCTCATCTTCCCAGGAAGCAAGTTGCATTTCTGTTTAGTGACTTCCCCCTAACACCCACCCTTATGGCACCCTGGGTGAAAAGGCTCCACCCCTTGAGAAGCAGAACAGATGTGTGTGGCACTTTTGCTGAGCTGTAATATGTTGTTCTGTAATACACCTGATACTCTCTCTGATGCTGATACAATGTTTGCATATGTGTGGATGTTTTGATTGGCCGGACCCTTGCAGATGGCTTTAATTTGGTTGTGCATCAGGGTGTGCTATCACCCCCTCTGTAGCCCTCGCGGCGAGAACCCTGACCTTGACTCTGTCAACAGCCAGAGACCCAACCAAAATAACAAACGACACCACAGCTGAGGGTGAAAACGTGCGAGCAGACCAAGAGCAAAGAATGGGTCTAATGAAGAAGAAAAGCTAGAACCGTATCAGCCTTAAAGCAATAGTTTAACAAAAAAAACAAATTTACACAATTTTCAACATACCCCAGATGCAGGTGATTGACCAAGACATGTATGGAGTACAAACTGTGGTCATGGAAATACATCCCCCTACCTGCTCACACCGCATCCAGGTTTTCGCTAAGCTACACAGACTTTGTAGAAGTGGTTTAGGACACAGAACGACTTACTACCCTCTAAATAGAAAAAAAGAGGTGAGAGAAAGTTTGAACATTTTCTTTTCGAAGCAATTGGGGTGACTTCTAGTGTTTCTCAGCAAAGTCAACCTCAACTGTAAGTTATGTTCGGACTCCAAACGTCTTGGCTGATCACCCACATCTAGGGTCAGTGAAAAATTGTGCAGCTTTGATTTTTCACCCTCTGTTTAATCCCCCAGCCATAAAAATGGTAGGCTTTGTTATTCCATCCCACACCTGTTGTATAGGAGATGGATTATACCTTCAGTAATCACAAGAGGTGTAATAGCATTGAGGGGGAAATGGTGGTTAAGGACGTAATTAGAAAAGTAATTACTGACTGTGTGTGTGTGTGTGTGAGTATTCGTTTGGCCTGAGTGTGTAGGTAGCACACCGCATGGGCTAAGTATCTCTAATCTTGTCCACATGCTGTCCAAACTGTTGGTCCCTCAGTAATAAATGTCACCTGAGAGTTATATTTACTTTTACAGCATTAGGCAGAAGCTCCATGTACATTGGGCTTTGAGGTTTACAGAGAGAACCTGTCCCTCACACTTGTAAACCTAGATTTCAACCAAGGTTCTACCAGAACCGATGTTCATCTTTACACTTTATATCAAAAATATGATATTGTTAGTTATGGGTGGCATGGTGGTGCAGTAGTTAAATCTGTTGCTTCACAACAAGAAGGTCCTGGGTTTGATTCCTGGTTCGGCCACAGGTACCTTTTTGTGTTTGCGTGGGTTTCTCCGGGTTTCCTCCCACAGTCCGTAGGCTTGTGGTTTAGCCTGACTGGCTGCTCTAATTTGCCCATCATTGTGAGTGTGTGTGAATGGTTGTCTCTGTGAGGGTATCTCTGCCTAGGGGCACCGCCAACTTCCCTGAAATCTGAAACGGATAGAAGATTTGGAGCATGAATGAACTGTTCTTTGTGAGAAGGTTTGTTAGTCTGAGACATGAATGTTTTACGCTGTTTGCTCTTTGAAGAGGTCTTCAGACAGTGAGGGTCTCTGCAGTTCTAACAGTCAGGGGAAGCTAATTTTACCATGTAGGGCTGAGCATGATGTTCTAGAAGGACTGTGACCCATGGTTTGATCATTGCAGAAGTAGGGTGGAATCATTTTTGGCACTGAAGGTGAACATTAAGGTTTCAAATCTGATGTGTGCACCAGAGGAAGCCAGTGAAAGGTTCACAGCAGTGGAGAAACTTTTGGTTTATTGAAGACCAGACGTGCTGCTGCATTCTTTATTAGTTGTAGAGATCTTGTTGCCGTCAGACGGAGGCCGGCCAGGAGTGAGTCGCATTCGTCCAGTTTTCAGATGAGTGACTGGATGAGTATCATGGTATCATCAGGAGTGAGGAATAGATGGATTTTCCACATGTTGTTGAGAAGATACCTGCATATTAATGTTAGGTGAAAATGAAACACCCTCATCCAAGGTAATGCTTAGGCTTTGGCTTTGATTGTGGCAGTGATGACAGTGTACTCCAAAGTGAAAGCAGGGCCAGGTCTTGTCGTAATTTTTGGAACCAACGATTGGACTCTTGAAGGGTTTTAACTTAACACATTCAGCCAGAACCAAAACCTTACATGGGCATTTGGATTTCCACTGGACTGTTTTGAGATAGAAGCATCAGTGCAATTTCCAGGAGCGGAATTAGGCAGCCCTGAGCTCAACAAAGTGTACCTAAACATTAAGGCTTTGGAGTCAGCTATGACAAAATGCTGCTCTAGGTAAAACATAATTTTCACCCAACCCCCAGCTACAGTCTTGCAAGATTAGCGATGAATGGTTCAATACACAATTAGGTCTCTGATCAATCACTCCAATATCCTGCTTCAAATATACCACTTTATATGGATGAATACGATCTCAGCTGACTATGAGAACAAGGCAGGATTTACCCAACCCATGCCAATCCATGGAACAACGTAAATAAATTTTAAATAAAACTGAACAACAATTAATTACAGAGCTCTTAAACCAATATGTTATTCAAAACAGAACATACGAAACGTGTGTAAACTGTTGAAAGTAAGATATATGATCATTCTGAATTCCTCAGGCAGCAACATGTCTCAAAAAAGTTGGGACAGGGTCATTTATACAATTGTAAATGAGTCGTTTGGCTTGATTGGTCTGAAAAACATCAGTTTGTCACAAAAAATATGATGCAACCTTTGCATGAAAAAGAACAAAAACAAGCACTGCAACTTGTTTGCATGGTCATAATTTAAAAAAGCAAAAAATAAATAAAATGGGTCTAAGAATGGATTGGAACACAGCCAGTGTGGTCAGACGGTCTGTTCTACAGAGAGATTTGTAGGTAAATAATCCTAATCTGATATGTTCATCTGAGCAACTACATTGTGGTTCTTAAAATATTTTAATTGCAAAGAAAACCAAGTGAACGTGTCTCCTTGTATTGTCAGTTCATTGTGAGTATTTTTTTTTGTTTTTATCTTGAATGTCCCACAACTCTTTCCATGGACTTATGTCCTGCACTCACATTGGCGGTATCTCACTGCAACTACCCAAGATGTTTAGCAGGCTAGATATATGGTCAGAGTCGATGAATAGTTATTGAGCTCGTTTGGCCATGTCTTTATAGTGTTCACACAAACATAGGCACTATTGATCACCAAGCAAACATGGAATCACGACCAGGTGATCCGTTGAGTGCTTTGTCAGAAACTCCAACGTTGTGTTCTTAGCCATTCTTGGGTGTTTTTATTTGTGTGTTTTGGTTCATGGTGTTTGTTTGAGAGCAAGCTTTCTGACCCTGGGCATCACATTTTGCTCCAGAATGGCTTAAAGGTATCAGGATTTCATTGTACCTTGCACAGATTTAAGACTCCCTGTGCCAGACACAGCAAAGCAACGCCAGAACATAACTGAATCTCCACCATGTTTCACAGTAGGTACAGTGTTCTTTTCTTGGTATGATTTATTTTTGCGTATGTGAACACAGCTGATGTGACTTTGCCATAAAGTTCCAGTTTTGTCTCATCAGTCCAAAGGACATTCTTCCAGAAGCTTTGTGGTTTGGTTATGGTTATGATTTTGACAAATTCCAGTCTCGCTTGCCTCCTTGGTCATCTTCCATGAGGTCCACTTTGGCTTAAACAGCGACGGATGGTGCCATCTGACACAGATGTACCTTGTCCTTGCAGTTCATCTCTAATCTCTTTGGAAGTTGTTCTGGGCTGTTTGGTTACCATTCATATCATCCGTCTTCAATTTCTCATTAATACTCTCAATTGACCTTAAACTTCTGATTAATATGTGCAACTGTTGTCACAGGAACACTTTAAGTTGCTTAGAGATGGTCTTATAACCTTTATCTTTAATACGCTTGTCTATAATTTTCTTTTTTAATCTCTTGAGACAATTCTCAATGTGGTTTACACCATAATACCAAACAGCACAGAGACTACTTTACACCCTTTAAATAAGCAGAATGACCGATTGCATACTTGTAGACACCTGTGATACTAATTACAGGACAATGACCTTAGTCAAATGACCTTTTATCTTTTCTAGGGGTACCATTATTTTTGTCCAGGTCAGTTTAATTAGTTTGTTTTTCAAGCAATTCAAAAACAATGTCAGATTTTCATTTGTTCATTCTCAGTAAATTGTTCTCTATTATTCCTTTTGTCAGTTCCAAGTTATTTCAGTGACCATTGTGGGTTTATCTGGGTTTATTTTGCAACGAAAAGGTACCAACAATGTTGTCCATGTGTGTAGTTATGTGTAGGACAATATTTTGTGTTTATTCAATGGAAGGATAAAGGTCCTTAATTCAGGAGCAGGCTATTCACATGAAGGTCTGTCTGTTTCAATGCATCTGTTCTTCAGCTCAAGGCTTCTTTTATGTTCTTTCTATTCACTCTTTTTCTGAGCCACTTATCTTTTCCAGGGTCACAGGGGACGCTGGAGCCTATACCAGTGCTCATAGGGTAAAAACTGGACAGTCTTCACTTGCACAGTCACAGTTTTCATCTCCAAAGCACCTGAAGTACATGTTTTTGGATGGTGGGAGGAAAGAGGCTCACAGAGACATTGGGGATAATATACACACTCCACACAGAAAGAAAACCAGGATTTACTTGCTGTTTACTTAAATTAATTTTTATAATTTGTTCTACCTTCGTACGACAATAAATCCAGAGAGTTACAGACTTTACTCTGATTTAGTTAGCTAACTTAGCCACATGTGTGTTCTATTTGTTTTTGTTTTAAACATTACTCAGCCAGTAAGTGCACTTCCAGAACTCATGAAGTTCCTGACTGATGAGAATTATTTTGCTGAAATGATATATATGCCTATATAAATGCACCAGCCTTGGTTGGGGGTCATATTTGTTGGTGAGATATGTGATAAAGACTGCAATTTGTTAGCCTTGCCAGTGGATGTGTAAAGGGAAAGTGACTATTTGTCATTGTGGACACAGCCCATCACACAAACTGTGCACAACAAAACATTTAACCCACCACAGGGGGAGGAGCTTACAACTTTCGGCAGTGTAGTGTGGGGGCAGGTAGCTTACTCAAGGGGACCTCATTGGCTGGGACTTGAACCGGCAACCCTCTGATAAAAAGGGTAAGGTCTTAACCAATAAGCCAACTGACCATACCACTGAAAATGAGTAGACCTCTTCTTATGAATCACACTGCATTGACTTAAATTTTGTGAAAAGATGTTTTTCACACTGATGGTCTCCTCTTGTCCAGGAGAGTCTACATTGGGAATACTGTGTAGTCCAGGATTTGACTATGCTTAATGATCCAGAATGTTTTACTACTAAAAGTACAACACTCAAATGTTAAATTAAAACAAGAAGCTAAACATTTGTATAAAATGTGTAAATCTCCCTCCACACATATTGCCACCCTTAGTTAAGAAGAGAGGACCCAGCTCTCTGGATGATCTAGAAAGAGGAATGGTCACAAATCCCTGTCTATGTTTCCTCCAACATTGTGAAATGTTATAGGAGAGGATTAAGTGCACAAAATATTAACAGTGCCAATAATTGTGGCACATATGATTTCATGTAAAAAAAAAAAAAAATTCTTCCCAGTGAATAAATGTACTTTAATAAAGTTTTTCTTTTTTTTGTGCATATATTTTTGGGGGGAAAAGTAATTTATTTCAAACCTAAGAACACATCTGAATCAAGGGTGCCAATAATTGTGGAAAGCGCTGTATATGCATTTTCTCATTGGATGACGAAGTGGGTGTTGGGCAGTTCCTACAAAAAATTCAATTACATCAAATTTTTTATTACAATATGAGATTTATTTATTTATTTTAATTATAATAGTTTTCTTGACTTTTTTCCCTGTCTGTATGAAAAAATACACTAGTAAATGTAAATTTTGCATAAGAGTGCACATGCGTCAGATATGCATTAAGCTGGGCAGGACCAACATTACAGCTGCTTTAAACCTACATAAAGTGTATTTCATTTATTCTAACCTGTTACAGGAAAAGGGCCCCATCTGCATCATCCAAGACTTTTCTGAAGGCCATTTATGAGTTGTACTGTAGCCATTTCCAGCATGTACAGCATGTCTCTCAATTACATTTTCATTGCCAAAGTGATCTAATACGGAAGAAATGAAGGACATTTCCATTAGTTAAAACATTTTATCTGCTGTGAAGGCCATTTAGCTCCATTAGGACTGCACATGCAATTAGAAATTACAGCATTGCGCTAATTAGTAATAACTTTTTTAATAACTGGTTTTATGGCTGTTAATATATGAATAATCCTCATGTTAATTTCAGACTTTAACAGACGATTTATTTACAGACTATTTTTTAACATTTATTTACCCCTTCCAAGCAATAACAGCTACTCTTACTGCTATTTAATATTTAAGTCTGTTCTTCAGGTGTGAATGTTTTTGACAGTTATATTTCCAAGTGAGTCCAAAATCCTCCTCACCCCAAAATGAATACATGCCCATGATTAATCCCTTTAAAGTCAACACGTACTAACACTTATATACATTATAATAGGTATAAATACTTGTTTTTCTAGGAATTTAATATATTTATCAGCATAAACATTACATTAAACCATATAAAAACCATATATTTACCATATAAGTCATAGCACTGACAGGTGAATTGAATGACATTGAATATTGCCTTGTTATTTCATTTCAATGGCACCTGTCAGTATATATTAATCAGGAAGTGAACAGGTTTATGTGCTGGAAGCAGGAGAGTAAGGACCTAAGCCGCATTGACGAGGTCTGTGATGGGTAGAGCATCTCCAACACGGCAGGTCTTGTGGAGCATTCTAGGTCTGCGGTATCAAAAGTGATCCAAGGAAGAACAATTGGTAAACACCCTAAAACACGTGACCCAGAAGTGCAATCAAGCAATGTTCCAAGACTGGGCCGTCCCAGAAGAGAAGAACGGCTTATAATATACATTTACATTTACATTTATTCATTTGGCTGACGCTTTTGTCCAAAGCAACTTCCAGGTTCAGGAAACAATCAGCAT
>JBBIGC010078487.1:0-10486 GCA_037576955.1 Lepidarchus adonis
AGGATCTTCAGGAGTTTGATTATAATACAAACCCTAATTGTTCCTCAGCCAATACATTCTAAACTCATTGGAATATCATAATGCAGTTATATAGTTTGTTTTTGTTACATTATAAATGATTCAGTCTAATAATTGCCGTTCCCTTCCGTCATTGGTTGGGATTAACACATGGCTGTAGGGCACCAGGAAAACCACAACCAGAAAACAACCATACAAGATCAACATGGTAGCCAACAGCCTCACAAAAGACCAGGAGATCTTTTGACTCTCAAGCAGGGACCTTAGATTTCCAAGCAAAATGGGTTCTTTTTTTCTTCATGGGTTCTTTTAAATTGAAGTTTCTCATACATTGCTATTGACTAGCTCTTACTTTGTCTCAATTTTATTCCATTTTTCTCTGTTAATGTTGGTCCTGACAGCTCCCATTGCTGAAGCCGTGCCTCGAGATACCCTCTTAATCACTTTCACTTTCGTAGGCAGAGGAGTGAGCTCTAGTATCCTATAGCCTGGGAGGGCACTATCCTGGACTCCAACCTCATGACTGAGGTACATGCCAAGAAGGTCTCCGGTGACCTCTGGAAGTGAGCAATTTTATTTGGATAGGAGTTTTTACAACTAACGTCACAAAGTAGTTTTACAAAATCCATGTTTATGCCCCTACTGAGCAAGCAATGGATGACAGAGGCAAAGAAAAATTCCATAAACTGTAGGAAGAAACCTTGGGAAGAAACAAGGCTCAGAAGGGGAACCCATCCTCCTCTGGTCGACAACAATGAGCAGAAGAAAATTAAACAGTTTTAGTTTTCCAGATCTAGCAGCTAGAGCCTATAGCTTGAAGCAACATACAGTGGCACGAAAGTTCAAAGTTGGACTCATCTACATAACAAGTGGGCAATGGCTGTAGCTTTATACTTGTTGTAACAACATGCTTTTAATTTTTTTTTTACCAATAGCATGCAGCAATTACCCACTGCTGTCTATTAGAGTGTTAAGTCAGACTCTGGATACATGTTTCCATAAATGTAAAGAAAATAAATATTCTTTAGACTGCTGTCTTTCTAATATGCTAATTTCTAATCCTGTTCATCCTCGTCACTCCCAACGCAAATCTCAGACCTTCAACTCTCCCAACTCTCCCTGTCTGCTTTTCCAACAGTGCCACCAACTCCAACACATAGAATATAGCCGGTCAAAAATATATGCAATTTGTAATTATGTTAAATCATAAAATTTGCCATGGAGTTGCTGTTAATGAAAAAAAAATTAAAAATCCACTCTGGCCACATATTTCCAAAATGTCCTCATCCACCAGATTCTAAACAGTGCACAGACATGTGATAATAGTCAGTGAATAACAATCACAAGAATTAATGGTAAAGTAGAAGCAGAGGGATAATCACCAGAGAAAAACTGCTACAATATACTGTATCTGAGGTATGATACATGCTATTAAAAATGTATCGATTCAACAAGTTGTCCCACTTAAAAAGATGAGAGAGTCGGTAATGGTTATCTGTGAGAGACAGAATGTTTAAATTAGATAAATCCAGGAAATCACATTGTATGATTTTAAAATAATTTATTTGTATAATGGTGCAGAAAATAAGTATTTGGTCAATAACAAAAGTTCACCTTAATACTTTGTAACGTAACCATGGTTGGTTCTTCCAGGTAGATCTCCTGTAAAGCAGTGATGTTTTGGGGCTGTCACTGGGTAACTTGGACTTTCAACTCCCTCCACAAATTCTCTATTGGATTGAGGTCTGGAGACTGGCTAGAACACTCCAGAACCTTGAAACGCTTTTTATGTTGCCATGCTGGAAGATCCAGCCAAGTTTCATGTTTAAAAAAAAACAACTAAATATAACAAAACTAAACCAGTGCTAACAATGGAATTACATTATTAACACTGTTGTGCATTGAAAACATTTCAAATACATATAGGAAATTGGATGAATTCCTGCTTCTCATTCAATCCCATTTCCATATTCCATGGACTGTCAGCCAGATTTGCATTTCTGGCTGGTCTTCTGGAGAGGCTGATGATAGTAAAAGGTAGCCTTTGACCAGCAGCTACAAATGGCTTCTATTCTTGGCCTCTAAGTTATCTGTAAAGCACCAGCCGCTTCTGTCCAGGATGGATAGAGTGCTACAAATCCCATGTGCTCAAAAACCATATTCTGGAATATACATTTGATTGCTGATCAAGTACTAAAAAGCATAAGGAAATTGTTCAGAGTGTTTTTTACCTTTTGAAGCCCAACACATTAGCAATAAATAAGCTTGACTACAACCAACAATGTTTTTTAAAAACCGTTCATCCACCACTGTGAAGTACTGACATTTTTATAAAAAAAGAAGTTCTGGATTTTATGGATAGTAAAAATAAGTTTCTTCATAAAGTAATGATATATATACACACACAATTATATATAATTACATAAAAGTCAGTGAACATGAAAATCTGTATGCTATACTAACTTAAAAAATTAAATCATGTTTTACTCTTCTACACACACACACACACACACACACATTTATTACTATATTGCCATTAGTGTCTCTGCAAATTACCCTTCCACTCTTTATATATATTTAATTAACGCTAAACTCTCATTGCTGTGATGATTTGATTGCATTCAGCCACAAGAGCATTAGTAACGTCAGGTCCTGATGTTGGTATTAGACGGAGCTCCATCCATCCTTAAAAACACAACGAGTCAAAAGAACAATTGTTTTTTATCATTGCCAAAATCCAGATGGAGACTCAAGTGCAAAAGTCCAAAAAGGAAAAATATCAATCAAACAGAAAACCAGAACCCTCACAATTTTTTCTAATCGTCTGATATTTATAATCAGAACTCTGAATAGACCTGGAATCAAACAGAGATTGCTCAGGTTTGTTTGCAATGAGAAAACATTTTGACTGTTGTCCGGATATGTTTACCCATTTTTCTCCATTCCAAGGGGAAATTGACAACATGGCGATGTCAGATACCCATCTACTACCTGATCAGTGCTGATGTAGCCCAGATAGGTGGCAACAACAGGAAATGGGTCTGCCATGTTAGCAATGTGCACAATGTAACAAAAACAAGAATCATTGTT
This sequence comes from Lepidarchus adonis, assembly GCA_037576955.1. Classification (NCBI taxonomy): domain Eukaryota; kingdom Metazoa; phylum Chordata; class Actinopteri; order Characiformes; family Lepidarchidae; genus Lepidarchus; species Lepidarchus adonis. Next base: position 3,109 of record JBBIGC010078487.1, read on the forward strand.
TGGCTCTTCAGGTGTAATCTTTACCACTGTTGACTCCATTGTAACTGGATAATGTGCTCAAACGTTTGTGTGGCTTTTCTATTTTTGCTGCAGGTTCAACCATTCAACCATTGGGTTCCAGTTTAGATGGAGAATCAATGGCCTCATGAGAACCTTTGTTCCTGTCGGCCTGTGTATAAATACATGCAAAATAGATACACTGCCAGTTATTCTGTCCATGTGCAAATAGGCAACTTGTTTTAACAGTTTTTTCTCATTGACCAATGATTAACAAATTTATGCAAAGTGCATTGGCAGTTTCTTGGAAAGAGAACTCGTGGCTGCTTGTGTGCAGACTGCTTCAGATAATGTTGAGACGAAGAGTGATTTGGGGGAAAAAAACGAGGAAGAAAACAGAAAGAGAAGCAGACAGAAGTAATGAGCGATCAACACAGCCAGGTAGGATTAGCATTTACTGTTGAATATCATGAAATAATTTCGCAATTATGGTCAATACAGAGAGACATTGTACGTTATAATATCTTTGAACTTGGCCATGTACTCACTTAACGGAAGCTAGCAGAGATGGATAGTAGTGCTCTAAACTCAATACCCAATGAAATTTCCAAAATTGTAAAACTTTTGCATATATTTCTTGAGATCATACAAACATTCATATTTGACAAAACAGCTTATGGCTAGACAGTCTTCTTCAAGGTATGACCTACTCTTTAACTTCACCCAGTCCAGCCCTGTTTGCCTTTACACAAGTTTTAGTAGAACATTCTAAAAGTGAGCTAAAGTGTATGTAGCATGAGGTTTGCTGCTTAAGATGAGATTTTATAGCTACATTGTAACTTACATTCACATTGATGTTGGTGAGGGTCGAGAACTTCAGGGAAAGATGAGAATCACCAAACTAGATTACAAAGGTTTTATTACATAGAGAGAGAAATTACAGTTGGAAATTAAAGGTTTTGTAGAAAGGCAAATTCTCCTGAAGGTGGGATCCTTAAAAGAGAGAGAGAGAGAGAGAGAGAGAGAGAGAGAGAGAGAGAGAGAGAGAGAGAGAGAGGAGGAGAGAGAGAGAGAGAGAGCGAGAGTAGACCTCAGACATCCAATGTGTATTGAAGTCTGAGCACAAATAACTGATGGTAACAAGGAGTTTTTATGAAATTCAGGACAGATAGGCATTGTTGGGAGTTTGATGGACATTGGCAACCGTCAACTAGTTTTAATCAGATTTAGTGTCGACGTGTGTTAGTGCCACAGAGTGTGGATGACTCAGCAGTTTTGGGAAGTAAATCGGAAAGGATGACGTGCTGTTTAAGTGACGTGTGTCTTATCGTTGGAGGCCAGGAACATAATGTTTGTTTAAGGCACTATGCCCAATGCCATGTCAACAACATGGCCTGGAAGCTTCAGTGATGGAGAAGGCATGTTAATGAAAGGCAACAAGGCTGGCGCAAGAGTTCCTCAGTGGTGCCCAGTTTGGGACTTGAACCTCTGATCTTCTGATTTCAGGGGCAAAGTCCCAACCACTAGGCCAACACTGCCCCGTGAAAGCAACCGCCCATTCATCTGCCAGCAGAGTGAGTGATAGTTAAATTATTAAACTATGTGCATATTTATTTTTCCAGTTAATTAATAAGATGGTTTTTTCACATTTGATATCGGGTACATCTCAAAACTCTTTTTGGCAGCTGTTCATCACTTAATTTCTGTCTTCAGATGAGCTGCTGTTGGTGAATCAGAACAGAACAGGTGGCACAGAAAACCTCCACCGATCATGTGTAGCTGGGCATGCGCTACACCTGCACCGGCTTCAGAGTGGAGTGACCATCTGCTACAGAACTGGGCTCTAGGTAATGGGACAGGGGGAGAAGACTGCAAGAGAACTACAGCATGGAGGACAGCAGCAGTGGGTCAGTCTGCCTGAGAACCAATAAGGTTGGTTACGAGTGTTGCGTCTGTTTTGTCGTTGGTTTCATCTGAAACTTTTTTCGTTCTCTTCTCAACACTAATCGTGAATCGATAAATGTCGTAATCTTGAAACACTGATAACTTGTGAACTTTGCTCTTTTACAATAGGACAAGAACTGCAGTTCTCCACCAGGTTCCTCCAGACATAACATTCAGAATTGAGCCCAAACAGTTCGATCAGACCAGCCGACAGTGGAGATAAGCTGTTGTTGTTATGTTTTTTAAAATGTCCAATCGATCACTATACTTCCATCAAGGTGTAGAAACATCACAGTAGAGATGAGACCAATGGTGACGAGGGCTACATTCGAAGGCTTATTTTTGTGTGATATTTCTTTTTTTAATTTAAAAATTTGACTTTGTCATTATGTGGAACTGAGGGTAGATTAATGAAAAGAAATATTAAAAAGATTATAGCATCAAGCATCAACATAACAGCACTGAAAATGGTCAAAGCGGTCAAAATAACTTTCGAAACCACTGCATTCAAACTTGAATTTTCCGTTCTACCTTCAATTAAGCTACGATACCATGTGCTTTATACGGCTAGATGTTCTTCACTATTTAACCTGCATTTAGTTCTTTATTAGACTTGTGCTTGTGGTTTAGGACTCATTAATGAGTGAAATGTATAAATGAGCTAAACTTCAATATAGAGTCAAACAATGTAAGCAGTTCTAATGCTGCTCTGAAAACAGCTATTGCAACAACAACCATCAGGTTATGTGGAGGAATCTGATCCAGTATCAGTCCTGGTATAGCCACGAAGAGCTTGGAGTGGTGTGAGCAGGTAGGTAATAATTAACAGTGTCTTTTGCATTAAAGTGTTTCACCGTCCAACTCTTTTGTCCACTGCTGTTCAGTCAGTGAGTTGACACATTATATTTGCAAATGACTTCACAATAACCTCTTTGTTCACACTGACCTAGATGCACTGTAAGTCAGTTTGCCCTTGTTATTTCCATGTGACAGCTTGTGTTTAGGTTCTATTCCCAGATTTCACACAGCTTCATTGTTCTTTGGTAACAATAAAAAAAAAAAATCCATCTCTTTTTGCTCACTTAACAATGAAACTACAGTGACGCGAAGAAGCATTTGAATTAATTTCAATCAAATAAACAATTGCATTAATTTGTCATAAAAAGTGAACTGATCTAAGACATGCTTATTGTTAAACATAATGTGCTTAAAATAATAACACATTTAAAAAGATATATTTTATGTATTTATTGTGAACAATTCTTATTGCTGGAAAGATTTTGTGAACTTTTGAAATAATGATCTCAAAAAAGCCAATGGGAGTCAGGTGTTCGCATACCTGGAAGCTTGTTAAGAAAATGAGTTTGGAGATATGGAGCAGAGCTACTTTAATTGATAAAAAACTCACTTCTCTTTAGGAATTCCTTTGGCTTTTTGGTGGTCAGTGCCAGGTCTGAATGAATCTAATCAATGTCAGTGCCAGTGTATTTAAACACAGATGAAGTAAGGGATGGTGATGAGAAAATACCAGGTATCACATCAGGGATCTGATTTAAGCCAAAAGGAAAATAATCTAAACTAAATTTAAATCTAAACATAATATTCTTGTGGTAGAGTTGAGAGTTCTACACAACCATATTCCAACCAGGTTGTTTGGGTTTCTATGGCTCTAAGATAAATCTGTGTTAACTGCATGTGATCAGACTTGCTGGCAGTGATTATGCTTAATTCAGCAAGTGGTCCATGACGAAACACTGGATGTTTTAGCTAATTAGGCAGAAATATGTAAATGCAGTGGTTTTCATGATGTCACAAATGTTCTCTTTAAGAATTAGTCTTGAACAATGTGTTAAAGGTCATGGACGGTGATTTGGCAAACTCAATGGTTCAGGACAGACTGGCTTGAATCAGGTGGTAGTTGTTACATTACAATACATCATAGCCGTAACAAAAGATGTGTGGAGGTAGATGTAAAATGAGTAGTGAAGCCTATTCACAAAACCAAAATGTGCCTTATTCACTGTATTTAATTAAAGAACTTTTTACACATATACAAAACACAGAACACAACATTGAAGCAAAGAAACAAAAGAAGATGGTAGGAGGTAGACTGGACTGCACTAAAGCAAAGAAGAAAACACGTGTGTCTTCCTTCAACTCCCCAACTAAACTAATCTAATAATAATATACAACGCTATCTAGCTTACTACACTGTCCTGATCCTGAACAGAAAGTACATGTTTTGGTGAATCCTCTAAACCGGGGTATCTATACAATATCACCTCTGCATGTTGCACAATGTAAGTGCGCGCGGAGGCTAAACTTACCCCCTACCCAGATGACCAACAAAGGATTAGCCAGAACAAAAAGTAGTAAAGAAAATAGCCAGAACACGAGGTAGATAAGGCCTCTTACACATACAAACAAACAAGCTCTCTCAATACAAGTGTAAACGCTCAACACACAGCACAGCACAGCTCAGCTCAACACACAGCTGTCCTGTTCTTTCTCCCACGCAGCTTTTAAGCTTCCTGGTTCCTCCTCCTCTGCTCAGTCTGGTCTCCTGATTGGTCCCCAGCTAAGGAGCAGCATTCTGATTAGGGAGCACACCTGAAAGATAAAAACAGAAAACAGCCACCAATGCTGACGTGTCGCCTCCGACGCGTAACACAGTACATTCTTACCTGTGTGAAGACAGTTGACATGTCAATATTTTAGAAATGATTACTTTATTTCCCTTGAAACACAGTGGTTTTGATTTTTTATTGTCACATTTAAATGTTGCAGATCATCAAGCAAATTTAAATATTAGTCAGAGACAACACTAGTACACACAAAATGTAGGAAGAAAAAAAAAATGTTTCTCAAAAAGAAAAAAACTCTCATACCATTTCTAAAGCTTTGAGACTCCACCACAGTGAGAGCTGTTATCTTTAAATGGTGAAAACATGGAACGGTGGTGAATCTTCCCAGGAGTGGCCAAAATTACCTCAAGTGTGCATCGGTTATGGTCAGTGTTCACCTTAAGACTCCACCATGAAAGAGACTGGGCAAAAATGGCCTGCATAGCAGAGTACCAAGACAACAGCCACTGCTGAGGAAAAAGAACGGGTGGCGGATGGGGGGTGCGAATGGAGAAGTAACTTGGGACAGATGAAACTTCAAACTACCTTCATCTTAAAGTTCGTCTCTTAATCCACTGTTCATCTTGCAGAGTGGTCAGTCTTCACCGTGATGGCATCAATTTAACTGAGCAGAGAGTCTAGTTTTCTGTCAACAATAACTGTCTGTGCGTTGACCATTCTGCCCACCTCAGTAATTATTCCGGTCAGCATTTGGGGCGGCTTTTCGACAGCTGAAACCGTTTTTTCCAGTCGGTGATATCCTAGAGAACCGGCTAATCCAATCGCCAGAGCTCCTATCACCAAAAATCCAAAAAAGATACATCCTCCATGGAAAGAGCAGCCAGGCACAATACAGCCATCATGTTCCCCACTGCAACGATCCAGAGGACAGTCAGGTTCCCCCGATCCTGTGCTCCTTGTGGAGAAGAGTCCCAATTTCGTTTAGAGACCAGTTGATCAATTCCATCATTTAGGATGGCAGACAAGGAGAGTTCTCTGAGACAGAACATAGAACCTGACGAGACAAAGAGCCAGCAGGAAAAGGGAGAGGAGAGGAGAGGAGAGACGTGCGACCACCTCCTTCGAGAGCCAAAGCAGAAGTGAGATTGGGTCAAAATTCCTCCCCAGCTGTAAAAGTCTCATCATAATTAACACAAACACTTGATTGCAGTTCTTGCTGGCCCAATAAGTAATTAAGTTTAGGTTTGTCACACAGGGCCATGTAAGATTCTTTCTCCCGTTTTCTGTCTTTAACTAATATTTAAATTTGTTTGATGATCTGAAACATTTAAGTGTGACAAACATGGAAAAAAAAAATTTATCAGGCAAACACTTTTTCACACTATTACATTTATAGCACAAGTCTACTCTACTCCACGTTAATGAAGAGATCGAGATGTTTTTAAATGTATTACCAAAGAATTTAGGTTAATTTAGAACTGGAATTCTTCAAAGCGATTCTTGTTTGCATTAACATTATCATAAAATCCATGCGGGCACTCGTGCAGAGCCATTTCTTACCCCAGATGTTGTCAATCGACAAAGATATGCGTAGAGTCCAGTATTATTTCGTTTAATCCAATTATTTTAGTTTGCAACTGTAACTACCAGAATAAAACATCAATCTTTTATGATTTAATATCATAAATAAAAATAAGATGTTGATGCAGCTTCATAGCAAGTAATTTATGCCTTAGGAAGTGTACAATGTTGAAGGGAGAAAACTTGTCCTGTTTAAATTTCAATGTAAATATATTGCAGGTTGATCAACTCTGTACCCTGTATTTTGTAAAACTGAGAACAGGAGGTCCTCAACAAAACAAAAACAAAACAAAAAGAGTGAAAGTACTTTTAATAAAGAGCTCAAAAAGACACAATACAGAGCCTCACGTGGGTGAATGTCTCTTTTTGGCGGACTGACAGAGAAATGACCCTGGGGCAGTAGAGACTTATGTAAGGGGTTTTGACTAAAATCAAAATTTCACAAGATGAGGAAAGGAACCCTGTCAAAACTGCCACAGTCACCGACTCTCTCCCTCTCCCTTTTTTCCCCTCTCTTTCTGTCTTTTGCTCCCGCGAGCGTTTCACTCCTCTTTTGATGCTTTCCTCCCTCTTAATCGCTTCAATAAATTCGGCCTGAGAGTGGTCAGTTCTGTGTCCGGTTCCATGACAATATATATATATATATATATATATATTCATTATTGAGAGAACCTACATTACAGCCCAGTGAACTGCTGTATGAAGTGTGTACAGCTCTAAAGGTAAATACATATTTTGGAGGAGACTAAATTATTCCATACTGATTGTGGTTGCAGGTTGGAACAAACAAGAAGAATCATGTGTGCCTAAGGTTGTTTGGTAGGAAAACCTGCAGCCTTCTTGGATAAGGTATGAACTGAAATAAGGAAAAGTAGAGATTTTGCTGATTTGATTAATGAAAAGATTTATATTACTTTGTTCACCTGAGGAGCAGTTCAGCTGGTGAACAGTCCAGTGGATCCTCTTCAATGTTCTCATGAAGAAGAACCCAACACAGTGTGGCCAGTGGAGAGAGCTCAGCAGGGCAGTCACACCGAACAATCTGGGGAGGTTATGACCCAGGAGTAAATCAATGAAAGTGTAGAGGAGACTAGAGCTTGAAAAAGAGTTTGAGCACTTGCTTCTTTCTATCTGCCAGTGGAACTACAGCCCAGACACCATCTACATCAGGGGTCATCAACTATATTTGTCAGAGGCCAGAGTTTTACCAGACAGTCTCTTCGGGGGCCGGACCCCCAAGAAGAAAATCAAATAAAAATCTTATTTTGGCT
>JBBIGC010078507.1:0-10486 GCA_037576955.1 Lepidarchus adonis
TAGTGTGTATGTTTATAAATGGTGTTGTATAGTGTGTATGTTTATAAATGGTGTAGGGTTGTAGAGGGTAAGGGTGTAGGGCTGTAGAGGGTTAGGGTGTAGCAGGTAAGGGTGTAGGGTTGTAGAGGGTTAGGGTGTAGCAGGTAAGGGTATAGGGGGGAGAGGGTAAGGGTGTAGCAGGTAAGGGTATAGGGGGGCGAGGGTAAGGGTGTAGGGGGGGAGAGGGGGAGACACCATCAGGACCTGCTGATTTCCTGATGTTCTGCCTCTGGAAGATCCGTTTGACGTCTGGTTCAAACACTTTGTTTCCCCTTTTCCACTGCACTGATGCCGGTGCCCGTTCTCACCCGTTTCAAAGTTCTAATGCGAACCGTCCTGCTTCTCCACTGCGCTGGTGCCCAGATCAGAGCCAGGTCACTACGTCATAAACCACACCCACTTCACCTCACTTCACCAACCAACAATGGCAGTTTTCAGGGCGATTCTCCAGCACAAAATCATGTTCAAAATCATTTTTTCTGCATCTTTTAGACGGTAAAGAAATTGCCAACAACAAAGTAAGACGAAATTGTGGAACCAGCACCAAGTTTTTAGCAAGGGAAAAAAAACGGCAGCAGGGATAACCAGAGTTGTGGATGGGGCTGTTGTCGGTGGGCAGGTGTGGATGGGGGCACAGAGTGTTTCCCTTTCAAACCTGCAGTAGAATTGTTGAGGTCATCAGCCAGGTGCTTAGTTGCCATAGCAGGGGGCAGGAGGCAGGGGGTAGGGAGCAGGGGGCAGGAGGCAGGGCGCAGGAGGCAGGGGGCAGGAGGCAGGGGGCAGGAGGCAGGAGGCAGGGGGCAGGAGGCAGGGGGCAGGAGGCAGGGAGCAGGGGGCAGGGGTGAGCCTTTGAAGTTGGTGATTTGTCTAAGGCTACTCCACATTGAAGAGTGGTCTTTGGTCAAAAACAGAGTGGCGCTGTGTAGCAGCTCTGATCTTCCTGGACAGTGTATTACTGACCTGCTTGTACAATTCACTGTCCCCTGTCTGAAGGCATCTGCCTTGGCTTTATGAAGTTGCCTCAGTCTGACTGGTTGGCCTCAGAATGTGCAGCGTGTCTTTGCTGGCAAACACAGAAACTAATGTCACAGTGTCCGTTAGTTCATCCACCTTCAAAAAACACTCCACTCTGCAGTCAGTCATGCTGCACTTCCTGCTGAGCTTCATTGCTCTACAGTTCTGGTCACAGGATTTACAGATTTAACTTTTTTTTAAGTTGGAAGAAGATGAATCAAGCAGTGATCAGAGTTTCCCAAAGCTGCATGGAGAACAGCACGACAAGCGTATTTGAGGACTGTGTAACCGTGATCCAGTGTATTATTGTCTTTAGTTGGACACTTGATGTGCTGCTTGTAGTTCGGCAACTGGTGGTTGAGTTTAGTTTTCTTAAAGTCCTTCAGCATTATTATTGATTCATTATTAACTTTTAACTCTCAGAACTCAGAACTACCGCTACTTTAACAAGAATCTCCATAGAACGTTTCAGGCTGAACAGTTCGTTCCTGGTGTAAGTGACTGTTTGAGTGACGTACAAAACAGAAACAAACAACAACAACAAAAAAGCAATGTACTAGAGAGTGCAGCCACCCGTGGCGCCGTCTTGGATCAATGTAGTGTAACCGCTCCACCTGATCCACCAGCCTTTGGACAGTGGGAGGAACCCCGAGCAGAACGCTTGTGAACTCCACATAGAAAGGCACTGACCCAGCGCTCGATCCCAGGACCTTCATGCTGTGAAGCAACAGTGCTAATCACCACACCACCGCACCACTATTGCCCATCTGAGCAGTGAGCACTCACCCGCAGAGAAGTGGGCAGCCGCTGGGGTGGCACACAGGGAACAGTACGGGTTTAGGTGCCATCATCCTGCTGCTGGTTCTGGGAATTGAATCCATGACTCTTCAATGACAAACCCAGTTCACTGACCATCACTGACCGTCTTTAACCATCACTAACCATCACTGACCATCTGTAACCATCACTGACCATCACTAACCATCACTGACCGTCTTTAACCATCACTGACCCTCACTAATCATAACTGACCATCACTAACCATCACTAACCATCACTGACCATCACTGGCCATCACTAATCATCACTGACCATCACTGACCATCACTAACCATCACTGACCCTCACTAATCATCACTGACCATCACTAACCATCACTGACCACCACTGACCATCACTAATCATCACTAATCATCACTGACCATCACTGACCATCTTTAACAATCACTGACCATCACAGACCATCACTAATCATCATTAATCATCACTGACCATTACTAATCATAACTGACCATCACTGACCATCACTAATCATCACTGACCATCACTAATCATAACTGACCATAAGTGACCATTAATAATCATCAGTGACCATCACTAATCATCACTGACCATCACTGACCATCACTAATCATCACTAATCATCACTGGCCATCACTAATCATCACTAATCATAACTGACCATCACTAATCATAACTGACCATCACAAATCATCATTAATCATAACTGACCATCACTAATCATCACTGACCATCACTGACCATCATGGACCATCACTAATCATCACTGACCATCACTACTCATCACTGACCATCATGGACCATCACTAATCATCACTGACCATCATTAATCATCGCTGACCGTCTTTAACCATCACTGACCATCACTAACCATCACTGACCGTCTTTAACCATCACTGACCCTCACTAATCATAACTGACCATCACTAACCATCACTAACCATCACTGACCATCACTAATCATCACTGACCATAACTAATCATCATTAATCATCACTGACCATCACTAATCATCACTAATCATCACTGACCATCACTAATAATCACTGACCATCACTAATCATCACTAATCATCATTAATCATAACTGACCATCACTAATCATCATTGACCATCACTGACCATCACTAATCATCACTGACCATCACTAATCATCACTAATCATCACTAATCACTGGCCATCACTAATCATCACTAATCATCACTGACCATCACTAATCATCACTGACCATCATTAATCATCACTAATCATCACTGGCCATCACTAATCATCACTGATCATCACTGACCATCACTAATCATCACTGATCATCACTGACCATCACTAATCATCACTAATCATCACTGACCATCACTGACCATCACTAATCTTCACTGACCATCACTAATCATCACTGACCATCACTAATCATCACTAATGATCACTGATCACTAACCATCACTGACCATCACTGACCATCACTGACCATCACTAATCATCACTGACCATCACTGACCATCACTAACCATCACTGACCATCACTAATCATCACTAATCATCACTAATCATCACTGACCATCACTAATCATCACTGACCATCACTATTCATAACTAATCATCACTGACCATCACTAATCATCACTGACCATCACTAATCATCACTGACCATCAGGCCACGCTGGAGTGAATCTCTACACTTCTGTATAATTCACTAGGTGGCGCTAATGACGTTTTGGTAAAATGTTTGTCGAGCTTGTTCCTGTAAAGTGCTCTATGCCTCCCTCACTGCAGGGGGCGGAGTCAGAGTAATGACCTTCTCAGTAGAGATGTTTTTTTTGCAGGAGTGACCATCATGGCGGCCGTCCCTCGGGGGCTCCGGACCCCTGCACTGCTCCTGCTGCTGGGTTTGGGTTTCTGTCAACTGGCACCTTACACACACGCTGACAAAGCAAGTACACTCCTCCTCCTCCTCCTCCATCTCCTCCTCCTCCATCTCCTCCTCCTCCATCTCCTCCTCCTCCTCCATCTCTCTGGTACACACACACCGATCAGCCAGAACATTAACACCACCTGCCTAATAGTGAGCAGGTACCTCATGATCAGCCAGAACATTAAGACCACCTGCCTAAAAGTGAGCTAATAGTGAGGATAGTAAATTGTGCATTTAAATATATGTGATGTGTGTTTATTTTTCTGCTTTTCCTGAAAATGTCAGAGCTTTGAAGATGTGCGCTGCAAGTGCATTTGCCCTCCGTACCGCAACATCAGCGGCCATATCTACAACAGGAACGCATCCCAGAAGGACTGGTGAGTTTCATTCCATTCATCATCTACTGTCACCCATATCTACTGCAAACTCCCTGTTCTAAAGTATCTGGAAATCCGCTATACTGTTGTGAAGCCTTTAATTTGTTGTTGTGTGTATGTGAATCTTCACACACGTCCTAACAGTAGATTAAAAAAAAAAACCCAATTAAACACATGACACAATAGTTATTTTATTTATATATATATATACTGTATATGTATTAACTGGAAATAATTAGACTTTGACTCGGCCATTCCAGAACATTCTCTTTATTTTTCTCTGGTAGAACCACGTGTGTTTAGGGTCATTGTCTTGCTACAGGACCCACTGTCTCTGAGAATCAGTTCATGGACAGATGTTCTGACATTTTCCTTTAGAATTCTCTGGTTTAGTTCAGAATTCACTGCTCCATCAACAATGTCAAATCATCCAGATCCACATATACCAAAACAGGCCCAAACTAGGACATTCCCACCACCATGTTTCACAGATTGTATACAGTTCTTATGCTGGAATGCTCTGCTTTTTTGTCATACACTCCTAATTTAAGTCAAAAAGTACTAAATTCTTTGCATCATCCTTCCACAAAACATTCTCCCACTATCCTTCTGTTTTTTCCATGTTCTATAGTAAACAGTAGATGGGCAGCAATATTTACTGGGCAGAGCAGTAGCTTTCTCCTTTCAGCGCTGTCATTCACACCAGTGCTGTGCAGTTTATTTGTGGTGGACTTAAAGAGCGCAGTAAACATTGACGGTAACCAATGTGAGACAGGCCTTCAGGTTTTTAGTTCCCCTGGGTTCCTTTGTAATGACTGTAACACTCCTTGCAGTTGGAGTTATCTTTGATGGTCAATCACTCCTGGGGAGAGTAACAATGGTCCTGAATTTCCTCCATTTGTAAACAATCTGTCTGACTGTTGATTGGTGGAGTCCAGACTCTTTGTAGATGGTTGTGTAACCTTCTCCAGCTTTATAAGCAACTTGCAATAACCCAAGAGCAAGGGTTTACTTACATTTTCCACACACATGTTATTGGATCTTTTTTTTCAGTAAATACATGATCAGATATAATTGTCATGTGTTTAACTGGGTTTTCGTCATCTACTGTTAGAATGTGTGTGAAGATCAGATGGTTGGAACATTCATATTAATACACCCAAACTTTAAAGGGGTCACAAACTTTTAAGAACCACTGTAGATATGGATCATATTTTCCAGTGATTATTTAATGCTGATTTTTGCCTGAAATGTGTTTCCCCATTAATCTCCACTATTTTGCTGCTGTGTGTGTTTGTAGTAACTGTCTGCACGTGGTGGAGCCCATGCCAGTTCCTGGTCATGATGTGGAGGCATACTGTCTGCTCTGCGAGTGCAAGTATGAGGAACGCAGCAGCAACACCATTAAGGTATGTTTAATGGGAGAGCACCAGTGAAAACACGTCTGACGATCTGATCAGACTCTTTATCAGACAGTCTGAGTGATATGTGTGAGATGCATATACAGTATTGTTCAAAATGATAGCAGTGCAATGTGACTAACCAGAATAATTCAGGTCTTTAGTATATTTTTTATTGCTACATGGCAAACAAGTTACCAGTAGGTGCAGTAGATTATCAGACAAGAAACAAGACCCAGCATTCATGACATGCACGCTCTTAAGTCTGTGCTATTGGGTAATTAGTTGAAAGGGGTGTGTACAAAAACAATTTGTACTTCTTCTTATACATTATTAGTAACATCAAAGGGAACTTTTACTTATGTCATTCAAATTCAGAGCAAATAGTAAAAGCACTCATGTAAATAACAATAGTAATGTATATAATTTCAAATACATTTTTTCAGTGCTGCTCTACGAGGCGTAATGTACCAAGAGAATAGTCTTAAATACATTTAAAATGATGAAATTATGTTAAATAAATCTACAAACCTGCAGGATAGTCTTCAGGATCTCTCTCACTACAGTCAGTTGTAACACAGGGGAGATGTTTAGAAGTTCTTCTGGTTTTATTTCTGTAGTAATTTTGTAATTAATATTCACAGTGTGATGATGGTCTTTTCCAGGTCACTATAATCATCTACCTGTCTGTGGTGGGTTCCCTCCTGCTGTACATGCTGTTCCTGCTTCTGGTGGATCCTCTGATCCGCAGACGCGACGCCTACACACAGCCTCTGCAGAACGAGGAGGATTCTGAGGTATGTGCACTCGAGCCGCTCTTCACACCTGTGAACACCTGCAGCTCACCTGAGGCTGGAATGAATCATTATTCTCATTATTGATGATCCTATTAATTACGACACAATCTACTAAACCAACACCAGTAATGTGACCGTTATCCTGATATAACTTTCTGACTAATATTCCTCCGTGTATGAAGTAAAAGCGAGATTTCTCAGTATTTCTGCTGTGAAGACAGTAAGAAGTAGAGGAAAACGTGTAATGTTAGAATATTTGACGGCACAGATACAGTAGCATCAAATGTTAATGTAATTTTATGAAGTTTAAAATTAATTTGAGACTTTTATTTTATGTCTACTCTGACTGCACTGCTGCTGAAGTCCACAAGGAGATGCCAGAGATTCTAGTTCTCTGAGTTAAAGACTCCTATACAGAACTCACTGTCTGATCTCACATTGATTTTCTATCTAGAACAGAGAACCTGGTAGTATCGGATCATCACCACAGACAGATTGGATTTCAGTGATTTTGTCAGCAGTTTTAATGACCACACACTCGAGCTGAGGGCGAGATTTCCCTGAGTGTGGTTCTGTTCTGGTTCTGGTTCGTTAATGGTTCATTAGTCACAGGAATCTGATAAATCAAGTAACCGATCATGAAATGACCAAAATATTACATTTCTCTTGTGTTGAATTTTTCTCCACTAACTCCAATAATGATGCTTTTTACCAAAACGTGTTTTCTGCGTGGTCCTTTTCCAGGCTCTTTTTGTTGCTGAACGAATTGGGGAAATTTAGAATTGAATCAGTGTTGTGATTTGAGTTTAAATGCAGTTTTTAATTCTTTTTGCTGTTTGTGTTGCAGGTGGCAAGGCCTCATGCGCGGGACCTCCCAGGCCGAGGGAACACGGTGCTGGAGCGAGTGGAGGGGGCTCAGCAGCGCTGGAAGAAGCAGGTTCAGGAGCAGCGCAAGACCGTGTTCGACCGCCACAAACTGCTCAGCTAAACTCGAATGGAAGCAGAGGTTTTGGGGGCGGGGCTTATGGGGGTTGTACTGCGTGTGAATCTCGGGTTTTGCTTTTTATCTGTGAACAGTATTTAGATTTCGGGGGATTTCCCCAATATCCCATATTTCTCATGTGCGTATCAGCCGATGCTAGAGGTAGTGGAGCAGTAGATCAGGAATCATCTTCACCAAAGCTTCTCTGTCAGTGGAATGAGGAAGATCTGCTGAGGTCATGATGATCTCCACTGCTCCCTTACCTGACCTGCAGCCCCACATCAAACAGGAGGTGAGATGGTTTCCTTCAGGCTCTCGTCGTTAGTGTTTCTATAGAACGGCTCTAGATAAAAGTTCCAGCATCTTTTTAGCCGAAGCAGAATCTCGATTACCATCATCTTCATCCAGCATCACCTCCTCCTCTCGCTCCCGTTTCCGCTCCGTTGCTTTTCTTTTGTCAGGATTTTCCTAAACGTGCTGCTTACTTCCTGTTCATGTTGATATATCATTAATGCATATAAAAACAATATATAATCCTTTCCATTGTTTCAGCTGACGCCTCTCTGGTTGAGGCCGTGTTTCCATAGAGATCGGCCATGATTTTATAGTTATTATGATAAAAATAAATTTCTGAGCGTATGGTGATAAAGTCAGTACTTAAACACCATCACACTTCCTGTTACATTTCCAACAGCGTCATTAATCTCACTTACTGCACTGAGGTGTGAGAAACGCTGAACTAAAATCTTTTTTTGTTTATTTATTCTTAACATATAATGGAAAAATACATGTCGTGGTATCGGGAGTATTGTGATGATATTTTTGCCTTATCGCCCACTCTTTTCTTTTCAATTAGCCCAGTCCAACAGCTTGTTAAGCTGTTTCTAGAATTTTGTCCTCCACGTTGAGCATTTAGAGAAGTTCATCCTCTACCTGGATGGAAATAAATATGCAGTTAATTAATTTTTTGTAAATTAACTGATTTGAGGGGGGTTGAAATTCTCAGCTATTAAATTATTTTGATTCATATCTGTGAATTATTTGTTTGCTACAAAGTAAAGGTGCTGGGGGAAGCTTCCTTTAAGTTATTATTAATTCATTATAAATTAATAATTTGGCTCCACAACTCTGATTGTGATGTGAACGGTTAGGGAGATGGGCAGGTCCCTCTGCCTGAACCTACAGCACCACAGCTCCTACAAGTGTGTTGAGCTGTTTGTACCTGTTCACAGATGGTTCCCAGACAATGGGGGTGTCTGGAAGAGAAGTTGGGTAAAGATCCACCTCTGAAGAATCTGATCTTTGTCCGATCTCTATTCATCCTGTGTGTGTGTCACATCTGGCTCAAACCAAATCCATAATCCACTCATCATAAACCATTGCAGATTCAGTTGCCGATGACGATGCACTTTAAATATTTATTTATTTATTTATTTGCCTTTTCTTTGATTTTTTTTGTAAAATTTCTTCAGTTCTGCTGAGATGCCGAATGTCTATCCTCTGACCTCAGTGTACGTCGCTGTGTCAGATGTGTGGCTCTGCTGTGGTCAGAGACGTCACTGCTGAACTGTATTCTGCTTAAAGTGGGGAATAAAGGTCTTGTGCTGAAAGATCTCAGTTCCAGCTCTGTGTGTGGATTTATTTCATTTTTTCAAAACTTTCATGTGTGAAACTGCGTGAATATATCAGTATTTTACGGTTCAGTGTGTGCGTTTGTGTAGAAGACTGAGAAATGTAACGCGGAACCAAATTTCACAAGCACGAGTTCCACCAGGACTGATCAGGAGCTCAAAACCAGTCACATCGATGAAGAGAAACCTAGCTGGCGGATCGAGGAGGCCACAGGTTCCACTCTGGTTCCCGGAGTCAGAATTTTCTACAATGTTCAGTCTGAGATTATGCTCCTGAAATAAAAATTCAATTATAAAATTTATTTTAATAATTGTGAAGGGTGCTGTAAATCAGGGCTGGGTACCTCTGCTCATAGAGGTACCCATGGCCTCCACCCCAGGTTTCCACAGTCATTCAGGCCTTGTTTCTGCCACTGGGGTCTCTATGGGTGGTCTGCACTGAACATCCACTGAACCAGGCAGCACCCGCGTGTGTGCTGACTCCAGACGAACACAAATAACAGTAGAAACTCAGCCATTAGGACCCGGCTGGAAATCTGAGACTCCTGGAGAACTTCTGCCTCTACACAGTGTGGAACCAGCCCATGGCTTCAAACCCCTTCCTCCGCTGCTGGGCCTCCATCCCGCTCTCCTCTCCTCATTATCTAGTCTTTCATCTGCTGTTCTGCATGCAGCAGCTGTAGCTCCATGACTGCTGTCCCAGCTGCCCTCCACCCCACCTCCACCCCCCACCCCACCACCCAAAACCCCAAATCCCAAGCATGGACACTTTCTGCTCTTCTATATATAAACCTGACATCCCGAACAGTCTCCACTCCTCCGATTTCTCCTTGCTTGGTGTAGGTTTTCCAAGTGAGGGGGCCAAGGCGAAGGAGCTCGGCAGAGGAGAGGGAAGGATAGAGTGGAACGGAGGGTGGAGGAGCACACCCAGACTTCTGGGGAACCCAAATGGTTGGAAAGTCCTTCTGAAGGCTGTGGAACACTAGTGGCTAAACGTCCGTTTATTTATTCTCCTGGTCCTGGGATTGAGGTGACAGTATGGCTTCTGACGCAGGACCAGCGCTCTCCTCGTTCATCATGAACGAAGAGGAGCTAAAGAGGAAGCAGCGGGAGAAGCTAAAGAAGCTGCAGGCCACTGGCGGGAACCCCCGGCCTGCACGCTCCCTCTTTTTCTTCACCCTCAAGAACCCCTTCAGAAAGACCTGCATCAACATCGTGGAGTGGAAGTATCCTTCAGCGTAGTAGACATACAAGCCTTTGTGAAATGATGGGTTCCACCTTAAATGTGAGGAGTCACATGCTTGTCCCATTCATCTGTCTTTATACTCTTCTACCCCAAATAACACTGGGTTAACCTAAAGGTGGGTGATTTCCATTATATTTTGCTTATGTTGATACAAAAATATTATTATATCAGCACATATCTGTCCCATACTCACATTATTATATCAGTACATAGCTGTCTCATACTCACATTATTATATCAGTACATATCTGTCCCATACTCACATTATTATATCCAGTACATATCTGTCC
>JBBIGC010078548.1:0-10485 GCA_037576955.1 Lepidarchus adonis
TTTATTTACTGGCCGCCTCTGCATCTGGGTTCAAATTTAAATATCCGTGCTGGGCCCTCGCCAGCACGTTACACTTTCAGATCTTATAAATCCGACTACAGGGAATCAAACAATCTCTAATATAGGATGACCAGCACAATGAAATTCCAGCCAACAGGAAAAGGTGGGAGCTAAAGAAAACATGAGTGGGCCCTCCTACACGGGAGTATAGTCCTGCTGAGGAGCCGGCCAAAAGTAATTATGAGGGTCGCCCCTTAATGGAAGGGGTGGAAGGGGGTGTGTTGTCAGACCCTGGCAGCTCCAAACAGGGTGCATTTGTACATGTGCCCTCAACATCACATGGAGGATCATGTGGTAATGAATTACAGACCTCTCTCATCTCTCACCTCCAGAGCAGGTTAGACGTTCGGCATAAGTTACCATAGAGATGTATCCTGGTAATAAGTGAACCTCCTTCGTAGTATGGAAAACCCAAAGTACATTCTCTTTTCTTTATTTGTAATCATTCTTATTGCTATTGCGTTTTTCAATATTATAATTCCAATGCCAATTTTACATTTTTGTATCAGCATAGGCATTTGCAGAAACGTTCTTGAAAATGTTCAGGTCTCTGTATCATCATATAAATCCCATATTGGTGCATCCCTACCTTTGAATCTTTTGGGAAAGTTTTACATAAGAGCTGTTGACTGAATTCATAATCAGTTAAACCACCACAGATTACTCAATTACCCATGTAATCAACAGTGACAGCCCTGTTGTAAAGACACCCAAAATAAGTGGACTTTTACTGAGGCGGATATTGGGCAGTGGTGGCCTAGTGGTTAGGATATTGCCCTGGGATCAGAAGGTTGCAGTTTCAAGTCCCAGCCTACGCACCACTGAGGTACCATTGAGCAAAATACTATTGTTAATAGCTGCCCACTGCTCCAGTTGTGCACGTGATGGGTTAAATGCAGAGCTCACGTTTCATTGTGGTGCACGTTGTGTGTGATTGTGTTCCCAATGACAAATCGTTACTTTCACTGCACTAAACGTGGGACAAAATGCTCATATTAAAACCCTTTATTATATTTTCACAAGAAATATAAAATAAACAGTAGGCTACAAGCATTTGGACACAATGTAAGCACCTAGTGGAAACCACACAGCCACTGTTCTGATCTACAGCATAAAACATAAAAACCATGATGCTTACTCTTGCATAAGGTACGGAGAGATAGTTTAAATAAACTGGCAAGTCTCTACCTGAAGCAAAAGTTGCTGATAAAGCTCTTCCTGCTTCTGTTGCTCCAATTCAGTGTGGAGGAGAGAAGAGTCCGTTTCCATGACTACATGGGAACAAGCAAGCATGTTATGTTATGTTAGCTAGTTTAAAATTAAGACAAATTAAAAACAGATGAAACAATTAGCGACTGAAATTATTTAAATCCCATCAAAAATGCAACTTCATGAACGTGTGAAAATGACTGTCTAGTTACAATTACCAAGCATATCAACATAACAATTAGCAGAACGAAGGCTTTGCGCATTAGTGAACGCTTAGTACACGATTAACCAACAACACCAATGGCGCACCTGAAAATATACTTTTGCAGCGATTTAGCTGCCAGAGCCTTCACATGCAGTTGAAAAGCAAGTTTATACACTTCCAACTCCAACAGACGCTGCTGCACCAGTCTCTACAGTAAGACACTTCCGCTTCCAACAACACCAGTGACATTTCAAAATAAAAGTCTGTGACGCGCCGACAAGAAGTAAACTCTTTTTAACATAATGTAATATCCTAAAAGAGTCACACCAAGCTGTACGTTTGGTACTAGGTACTAACTATTGCTCACCTCTATACACAGATAGAGGTCCCAGATAGATAGATAAATAGACAGACAGATAGGCAGATAAATGTAAATTTTTTTATTCCAATATGGTAAAATACTCAGTCAAATAGATACAGTGGAGTAAATGTCCAGAAAATCGCTCAGTAATGTAACTTTCCCACCTGCATGTGCTCATTTTTTGGTTGCTGGTACTTCATTTGTTTTCCACTACATTTGTCAATGTGACAGGTGACAGTTGACAGCACAAGAAACTGTCGCAACATTAACAAGACAAAAACAGTACAGGTGGAGAAAACTGGTGGTGTGTACTTGAGTCTTAATCTCTGATCTATTAGTAGTCTGCACTATTTTCACATTATGTTTTGGAACCAACTCATCTCTTTTGGAGCCAAAAGAGGAGAGCTGGAACTCCTTTTCACTTAGAAAACCATCCTGACCAGGGGTGTTTAAACTTTAAATAAATTATTTATATAAAGGTATAGATATAGATGCATTTTAATGAAAGGAAATGTGACAATTTGTCATTGTGAACACACTCAGTGTGACCCATCAAACGTGCACACGTGCAGGAAGCAGTCACCAGCACCCAGGAAGCAGAGGGGTGGTAACTTGCTCAAGGGGACCTTAGTGGTGCCCATGATGGGACTTGAATCTGTGACCTTCCGATCCCAGGGCAAGGCCCTAACCAGCCCTAAGCCAGCACTTCCTTTGTTCTAATATACAATCATACAAAAAATAAGCACATCCCATGACATTTTTCAACATATTTCAACATTTCCCCCTTTGATATAGTGCCTACAGATATAGGTAACAATTACTTAAATTAAATCAGTCAGAATAATCTGCTCTGGACAGACGAATCAAATATAGAGGTATTAGACCACAGTGACATTATACATTTGTGTATACCAAAGGCAGCTTTTCAGGACAAGAACATCATACCACCTGTGAAGCATGGTGGTGGAAATATTAAAATTTGGGCTTGCTTTGCTTTCATTGACCTTAAAAAGGAATTCTGCATCATATAAAATGGTACTTGAAGATAATGTGAGAGATCATCTGTCTAAAGGTTGTAGGTGAACCAGAGGTTGACCTTTCAACTGGATAATGATCTTAAGCACACTTTCAAATCCATCATGGAAAAATAAATTAAAGGTTATGAAATAGCTTTATCAAAGCCCAGATTTCAACTTCATTGAAATGATGTATGGGGACTGAAACAATTAGTAAGCACAAGAAAAGACCCGTAAACATCTTGCAACTGAAGGAATTTTGCAAAGAAAGAGTGGTCAAATATGTCAATGTTGAAGACTGATGGACAATTATGCATAACAAATACAAGTATTTATTTCTAATATAGAGGCCTTGGGTTTGGGGCCAAGGAAGTACTTACTGTACACAATACCTACCGGTAATATTATTGTTGAATAAAGAATAGAGAAAGCTATTTTTTTGTGTTGTTGTTCAAGTATGTCACTTTTTTGTAAGCACTGTATTAAAGATGTTTGCTTGTTCAAATATGTTGAAAAAACAAACAAACAAGAATTTAAATGGGATGTACTTTACATAAAGCTGTATATTTATATGTTATATATATTACATTCTGTTGTGTTAGCTTTGCATTGTGTAACATATATATATTTACTTATGGATTTTTTTTACAATATTCCTACAAATACACTGGGACAACACAGTACTGTAGATTTAACAATATCAGGCAAGAATCGGGTCAACTTGACTGGAGTGAAAACAGAGTAATTTACCACTGGAGCACATACCTTCTACTTAGTGTCTAAATGTGGAAGTCATTAACAACACTTCACCTCTTCATTTCAAAAATGTATAGCTGTCTGAGGCCAGTAAATGAATAGTCCAAGGTGTAGTAACCCGTAGATGCCTTTGAATTTCTATACACAATGTCTGAAAGTTCTCTATGCAGCTTCTCTTAAAACTTGATATGGAATATACTTCTACATTGCTGTACACATGGACTTGTTGACAGCTCATGCTCCAAATCCAGCAGAACCAAAATGTCTGAATCCAACTGAAGAATACGACAACCATTTCACACAAAAAGAAGCATGTTCATTAGAGTTTGTGAGGTTTGAGCAAGTCCAGATCCCACTGCATGTGAAAAGTGTGAACTAGAGAGCAATCCATCCCAACGAGGATTCCTCCACTCATGGGTGATTCATTGTTGTTCCATTGAACTAGAAAACAGAAAAAGAAAAAATTGATTAGCACATGGGAATTTTTTTATAGCTCACAGTGAGATGTACTTTGTCCTTAACTGCATCCATCCATCTTAAACTTTAACAAACTTGAGCATTTACAGTACAGAAAGTGTTTGAAATTTGGGGGCTAGGACAACTAAGCATAACAATCTGGCATTGTTGGAACTTTATGTGTATTTTATTATATTTGCCAAATAGTTATTTTAATTAGAAAAGGTTTGGTATTTGTAGTGTTACAGTGTCTTGAAACACCATGGTTGTTTTGTTTTTTTATTGCCCATTCTTACTGATAGCCACTATAGCAAAGGAGTGAAAAACCAAGAATATTTACCTCATGTCACTTGATAACTGGAGATCCCATTGGCCTCCTAAAGGAATGGAACAACAGGTTCATTGACACACAGTAAAGACAAATAGGGGTATCATCAGTGAAATATGGCGATACACAAGTGAGCTCCTAACTAGTCCCAGCATTTTCTGATTGCAATGAAATGTGACCTTTAACAGGCAACATGCAGCAGTGGGCTGTTGTCAACAGCAGTGTATCATGGCAACTTGCTCAAGAGTTCCTCAGTGGTGCCTGGGCCAGGTTCTGAACCTGCAACCTTCTGTTCACAAGTCCTAACCACTAGGCCATCACCTCCCACCACAACCATTTAAGGTGTTTTTAGAGAGAGCCCCATAGTTTTGCATAAAATGTAAAATTAATTACATGACCCTTTTCCACCACTGACAGGTGAAGGGAATAACATTGACTACCCAGTCATTTCATTACAATGACCCCTGTCAGGAGGGGTGGGATATATATGACAATAAATGAACAGTCATTTCTTAAAGTTGATCTGCTGGAAGCAGTAGTGTAAGGATCTGAGGGCCTTATTGTTATGGAGCATCTCCAGAACAGTGTGTGAAGTGTTCAGTATGATATGTGAATCAGCAGCAGGGGTATGGGCACCCAAGGCTTATTAATGCACACACAAATACACAAATACATAAAAAGAAAGAAAAGAAAAATATATAACAAATAAAATTAACAGGTGTGGGGGAATAAGTGGCCCTCCTACGTTAGCACAATTATCCATGCTAGTCAGGTAACTCTATTCAGAGGCCCCATTCATAGTGCTACATAAGGATACACATGGATTCCACTTTATACTAAATATTCCAGGTGAGTTCCTATGCCAATATGTAAATTTTTAAAGAAGGATATGGTTATTAATTACCATGATCCAAAGTACAATAGTGATCTTAGAATTTATTTTTTTTAATTCCAAGTTTTTTGGTCTGTTTTTCCAGATTAAATGCAACAGGTCAAAACACAGACCTCAAGATCCACAGGAAAATCAGTCAGTTTGCAGTTTGGGGACACATGATGCAAGAGTGAGCCTTCTTTTTCACATCTGAAGAATGTTTGTTGTATACTGATGTAATATACAAGGGGTGAGATATAGATAACCTGAGAAATTAAAATGCATTCTTATTTTGGGGGAAAAGGCTATTTCTAATCACTGGTTGTGTCACCCTTGGCAGCAAGAACTGAAATCAAGAATAATAAATGACAATAAGTCTTGTACGTGGAAAGCTTTTTGGCACACTCTTCTTTCCACAACTGTTTTAATTCAGCCACATTGGAGGGTCTTCAAGCATGAATGACCTGTTAAATGTCATGCCAAAGCATCTCAATTGGACTTTGACTAGGTCACTCCAAAATCTTTATTTAATTTTTGCCATTCAGAGGCTGGTGTATTTGGATCATTGTCCTGCTGCATAACCCAAGTGTGCTTAAGTTTCAAGGCCACAAACTGATGTCTGGACATCCTGCTTCATGATTATCTGGTAGAGAGCAGAATTCATGGTTCCATCAATTACCGCCAGTGGTCCAAGTCTTGACCCAGCAAAGCAGCACAGACCATCACACTACCACCGCCATGCTTAACTTAATGCCAGATATACATAATGCCAGATGTAATGAGTCACAAACATGTAAGTGAGGTCTGCAGTTATTTAAATGTTGTTCTGGGTTATTTGTGACCTCCTGGATGCTCTGTTGGTGTCATTTTGGGAGGCTGGACACTCCAGTGAAGGTTAATCACTTCTTTAAGTTTTCTTCATTTCTGGTTAATGGCTTTGTAAACCTTTCCAGACTGATAGATGTCAATAACTTTCTTAAAATTCCGCATGTGTTGCTTTTTGAGACCTCTTTGTCAAAACCTCTTTGTCAGTTGAACAGTTCTGGCATTAATCAGGACTGGGTGAGGCAAGTGAAACTAATCTCAGCCTTCACAGTTAATTCATGACTGACCAATGAGAGGCATTTACTTTTCACACAAGGTCAGGCAGGTTTGTATACCCTTTTACCCCATTGAAATGAAATCAAAATTAAAAAACTGCATTTTGTATTTACTCAAGTTATTTTTGTTCACAACAATTTCTTTCATAACAATGATAACAACCCTCCCTGTCAGGAGGGTGGGACATATTAGGCAGCAACTGAACAGTCAGTGTTGGTGTGGTGGGAGCAGCGGAAATGTAAGTGCTAAGTCTTGTGGAGTGTTCCAGTTCTACAGTAGTTAGTAGCCAACACAAGTGATCCAAGCAAGGACAAGGGTATCTAAGTCTCACGGATGCATATGGGAAGCAAAGACTAGCTTATCTGGTCCAATCCCACAGAAGAACTACTGTTGTACAAAATGTTAATGCTGCTCTGGTAGAAAGGGGTCAGAACACACCAGAACAGGACATACTAAACACTACATAAATATTGTGATAATATGATCTTTATTTTAATAATGATGTAGTTAAAATCTGATATTGTGACAGCCCTATTAACAACTATACAGCAATAGTTCCAAAAGTGCTACCTTGCACATGAATGTTCTGTCTTCACTCTGCATGCTCAGGAGTTGTACATTGTCATGTACTGGACAAGGATTTCCAGAGATGCCCTAGAACACAAAATAGTATTATATTTAGCAGGCAAATCGAACACTCTGCACACTCTGTCACATAATCATTCAATTGGTTAAATTTAAGATTCCATAAGCATTTGGACATTTTGTTGAGTTTTTAGAACATAATGTCATTGCTGTAAATTCTCAGCTGCAAACTGAAAATTCTTAACACACTGGACAGAAAACGGAAACCCTGAATAAACATACTAAAATGTTTTCAGTAAAATGTTTTCCACAAAAAACAATGTTATCTATAGGCAAAATCCATTCCCATTTATTCAATTTCTAGGCCACATTCCTAACTAGGGCTGGAGAACATGCAAGGACTGTGGGCATTTTGGCAGCAATCAAACCCAAGAAATTCTTGTTTGGTGGTGACAATCCTAACCACTGTGTCATTGTTCACCCTCTCTGCACTTTACTTCTGGTTTTGTTCTAGTTACAGATTCCTTTCTACTTCTGTTGTATTCCTGTGCTCTGCTCTGGGATGTTGAAACAGATCTGTACTGGAGAGGTCTTCGGTCATTGTGCAGCTTTTTAATACAACAAACAGTGAATATAGGTGGTTGGTTTTAATTCCACCAAACTTATATTTTCACTGTGTGTCTGCTGCTGTACAGACCTCATCACTGAACACCAATAAAAAGGAAAGCAATTCTAAGTCACAATGTCTTTTTACAGGTTGCTCCAAAGCTAAAGAAGACAGAAGCAGAAGACTAGAAGATTGCAACAAGCAGGTTGGTATAGATGCGTACATGTGGTTTTTCATCGGAATGATTAAGATGATTAAGTAGAACAACCAGAGGCGTGAAGAGAAACCACAGAGAAAAGATTATCCCCTGTAGCCCTGTACAGATCTCATGTCAGCATCTTACGCAGACAAGCCACAGTACAAGATGTGGTAGAACTGAACTGGGTCATAGACAGTCCACATGAGAAAATACATGTACTCAGAAAAGAATGAAGTAGAAGTTAAATTATTTGCATTTTTTCACAAAGTCATGTTGGGATATGTTGCTTTTTTATTGGGGGGGGGGGGGGGTTGGAACAATGAAGCAAAGATGAATCAAATACAGTGAAAAATAAATATATCCCCCAAATCTTTTCCGTAAGTACACCCTCTCAACATATATCTCAACCACCTCTAACCACTTTAAGGAGGAGCAGACATGTAGATGTGGTTTAGTACTCAGCATGACTTACTGTCTGCTATGAAGAAAAAAAAAACTTCACCACAACCTGCACCAGAGAACACCAGGGCTGGAAATAATCTTTAGCAAAGTGCTGACAGCTAGAAATGTGCATTTTAGTGAACAGTATCTCTCCCTTTGTGCACTATTATATTTAATCACTCTTGGAGTGATGTTTGTTGAACCTTCCTGGAGAACGTACTGGACTTCCTCCAGTTGAATACAGCTGATGTGAATTTGAAACTCAAATTCTTTGTAATTTCTTACAGCCTGATGAGCATCAACAGGCTGGTTTTTCAAAGGTCCTCAAAAACCTGTGCCATGGGACACTTCCATGCTGTGAAGATAAAGCCCTTTAATTAAACAACACCCACTCACCGCAGATGTCATACCACCAAAAGATCATATTTTTGCCTATTTTGTTTCAGTTGATTTTCATTATCTGTGTAAAAACCCTGAAGATCTATTAGGTCATATTTAAGCAGGGATATTATAAAATCCACAAACCTTCAAGCACCACTGTACACATGCTTAAACATGCCTTAAAAAAAGTTACATTTCTCGTTGGTTAAAGTTACCTGTAGATATATTGTACGTCTGCTTCTGCGCTGGCACAACAGAATAATGATCATGACGACATTCATCAGTACCGAAAAAATCAATAATGATGGCAAAACTGAAATAAAAAAAGGAAACATTGGTTTGGTCCAGAGTATAGAGGAACTGGGGAATTTAGAATGAAATAATGTGTAATGAGCTCTCAAACTTACATAGGAAATCCTGCTTGTCTTTTGTTCCATTTGGACCTAAAAATCAAAAGAAATGTTTTTTTAAACCCAAAACATGA
Organism: Lepidarchus adonis; assembly: GCA_037576955.1. Lineage (NCBI taxonomy): Eukaryota > Metazoa > Chordata > Actinopteri > Characiformes > Lepidarchidae > Lepidarchus > Lepidarchus adonis. Next base: position 9,061 of record JBBIGC010078548.1, read on the forward strand.
GACATTGACAAAAATTAATTTCTGTTTATTTGTTTAAGATTGTTTAAGGAACTGTGGAATTTAGGATGAAATAATAAAGTGTAATGAGGTCCCAAACTTACATAGTGAGTCCTGCTTGCCACCTGGACCTAAAAATCAAAAGAAATGTTTTTTAAACCCAAAACATGAATTTCTGTTTTTTAGTTTAAGATTTTGGTAAAAAATAAAATACAAAATATGTCCTGTGCACAAAAAAAAATCACATTTTGATTTTATTTTTGTATATCAGGATTTTTTTGCAATCAGACAAGAAAACTAGTGAGGACACATGGACACGTGCACACATGGAGCAGCAGGAAGCTATCAACAGCACCCGGGGAGCAATGAAGTGGGGACAGTACCTTGCTCATCTGCTGCTGGGACTTGAACCTGCGACCTTCAGATCTCAGGGGCAAAGTCCTAACCACTAAGCCACCACTGCCCCACTCACTAATCAAGGAATATTTATCTTGAGATGATCTTTTGCTTTCGGCTGCATAGATTGCACTTTTCAAGTTTTGTGGTTATTGTAGAAAGACCACAACAGCCATTACATTTACATTTACATTTACAGACGCTCTTATCCAGAGCGACGTACATAGTGAGCGGTTGGGGGTTAGGTGCCTTGCTCAAGGGCACTTCAGCCTGCTGCCTGGTTCCAAGAATCGAACCTGAGACCCTTTGGTCACAAACCCACCTCTCTAACCATTAGGCTATGGCTGCCCCTTATGGTGAAGCTGAAGGTGAACTTGGCTGAGACCCCAGAGCCAAATTTAAGTCTAAAGTCTGAGTTTGGCTTTTAGAACATTGACGAAACAGAGAGTTTATTATTTTGTGACAGCCGCATATCTTTGCGCCTTTTTCTTATACTTCTTTCCTAGCGACTGGATGACCAGCAAACCATCAATGTGAGTAAACATACATAGCTGGATAGCTTTAAAAATGGTCAAAGACTCAGGAATCCAAGTGTGCAGAATTGAAATAGCAATTTCGCTGTGCTTCCGATTGCAGAAAGGTGACAACCTGCTTTCATCTGTGACAAACACAGCGCCAGTGCTGAATTTGCCAATCTTGATGTTCTCTGGCAAATGCCAAACGTCCTGCAAAGTGTTGGGCTGTAAGCACAACCAACACCTGTGGATATCGGGCCCTCATGGAGTCTGTTTCTGAGCATTTGAGCAGACACATGCACATTTGTGGCCTGTTGGAGGTCATTTTGCAGGGCTCTGACAGTGCTCCTCCTGTTCCTCCTTGCACAAAGGTGGAGGTAGCGGTCCTGCTACTGGGTTGTTGCCCTCCTATGGCCTGCTCCACGTCTCCTGATGTACTTGCCTGTCTCCTGGTAGCGCCTCCATGCTCTGGACACTATGCTGACAGACACAGCAAACCTTCTTGCCACAGCTCACA
>JBBIGC010078565.1:0-10485 GCA_037576955.1 Lepidarchus adonis
CTCCGTGGTTGGAGTGGGTAGAATGCGGAGCTGCATCCCAAGAACACCATGCCCACTGTGAAGCATGGGGGTGGAAACATTATGCTTCGGGGCTGCTTTTCTGCAAAGGGGACAGGACGACTGATCCGTATTAAGGAAAGGATGAATGGGGCCATGTATCGTCAGGCAGTAGAAGGGACATTATCACATTCCTATAACGTGCTGGGTCAGGGTCCCAAGTGAGGAGGCGGTAGGAGGGGCAAGGCATGGGCGACAGGTAGAGGGAAACAGGGTGACCCCCGGTGACGAATCCAGGGCAGAACGATACAATTCCTTCTGGTTTTTCACCTTAGTAACCAGATTTTGGACTAAAATGTTGAACTGGTCTACAATATGCCTTTCCCCACGGGCGCTGAGCTTGCCATCTTCGGCCACTCACAAACACCTTCTTCCTATCCCAACAGCCTTGCACACTGGGGGCCACTGTGGCCAAGAGACTCGTTCTAAAGAAATGGAAATTGCCATCTCCTCCCTCTTTTTGCAGGTGGATGGAAAACCTCATGTTTCTCAGGACCAACTCCATTAAAGAGGTTCACTCAGGTTTGGGCCACATTTGTGGCTCATTGGGACAGAACAATAGGGAAATGGCCATTAATATCATTATCCCTAATCATTTGCGGCTCGGTGCTGCCCCATCATCTGCCCTTCGTTTGCTGAATTGAGAAGTGAGCTGATCCTCAACACTCTCACTGACTATCTTTGGCCTTCTCCAGATTTCGTCTCCAAATGAGGAATCTTAAGACTGGAAGAGTGACTTTGAATTGTTTCATAACTGAGATTCTTTTCATTTTGGTTAGAGAAAAAAAATTATCACTTGAATAAATTAAAAAATAAATAAAACACTGAGCTAAAAAAAAATGCTGTTGTGTCAAATACCGAAATCCCCTTTGCTGCAGGTTAGGTGTAAGATTTTTTTTTTTAAAAGCTGAGATTCTAAAGAATAAAGACTGAATGAGGTAAAGCTTCAGGTCATTTAAAAAAAATACTATGTATTTATTAATTAATTTATTTATTTATTAGTTTACCCAAAAAAGCACATCATTTTTACTACACAAATATTGAAAATACACAGTGACATTTTATGAAAAATAATCCATCATACGGTAGAATCCAAAACACAGTCACGTGCAGAATAAGCTGAAAATGATTCCTTATCATCTGACAATAAAAAGTAATTGAAAGCCCAAACAGGCTACGTCCTGTTCTTACCATTACAGACACTAGCCACTAGAGGGCGCGCGCCAGCGAGTCTTGACTTTACTGGAAGCGGCTCCCGAGTGCTGATTGGTTGGGGAGCTGGGCAGCTCATTGGCTGCTCATGCTCACTTAACGTTATGAATGCGGGTAGTCCGGAAGTTTTATATGATTATAGCAGCGTAAAATATGAATACAGCACTTCAGTAATATATTAAGAAAACTACTGAATTTGTCCGTATATAACTGATTAAATAGTTACAGCTTTGTACAGAACTTCGTGTGACACAATTCATTTTGGGGTCTCTTGAGGAACAAAAAAAAATTAAAGAATAAAGAAATAAAATAATTAAATGTGTAAACCACCTGTTCACAAGTTAGCACACATGTGCATCACACTTTTTTCATATGTAAAAAGGTTTAGAAGTGTGAAACATTTTAAAAAGTTGATGAAAATAAAGTGTAGCAACTTTTTTACAGTGACGAGAATTTTTACAATTTTTTACAAAATGTTTTTTTTTTCATTTAATAATCTCACACTAACCAGCAATAAACAGTATGTAGCTGTTAGAAACGTTTTCATTTGGAATACAGGCTTTTATAACAAGGGCCTTTTCTTTTTTCTTTTTAAATCTCTGATAAAATTAATGAAAGTTAATATTATTTATGTGAATAATACTTAAGCGTTATTTGTAATACCTGTTAGTTCAGCAGGGACTTTTATCACAACTTCCGTCCCGTAGCTGCGCAACAGCGTTGCCTGGCAACAGTAAACAAATCCGTTGTAACTGCGGTGTTGTTTGGCCTGACTGAGGGAGAAGCTACAGATCATTAACACATTTTGCAGCTTAAAATACGAACGATCTTTCCTCACAAGTGTAGTTCTCCAAAAGCCCGTGTGTCTTCTGTGTTGTGTTCTGAATAGCGGAGGGAATGTGAGTCTATCTATCCGTCTGTCTGTCCGTCCGTCCGTCCGTTTTCAATTACAAAACCACCAAAATATGTATTTTATCAACGGGTGCACAAATTTTTGCAAAAGACTGTATATGTATTTTTGATTTTTTGAATAATATTATTTGCATATAACTTCATTATTATAAGCTTAAACGTTTAAAAAAAAATTGAGACTTTTAATCTCAATTAGTTTTTATATCCTATTAAATAACAAAATCAGTTGAAGAAACATTTTTAACAAATAAATGATCTTATCATCTCACCAAAACATTCTGCCTTCCCAGAGATTAATAAATGCATAGATTGAAAGGCTGGAAATTCACTTTGACTTTGGTACATTAACCCAAAGTTTTATTAGTGAATCCTGGGGGCGTGTCCTTTCAGAGTCACAGTGCTGATCTAGAATCAGTTCTTTAAACACAAGCTGATCCTCAACTCTCACTGACTTTCTTTGTCCTTCTCCACATTTCGTCTCTCAGATCATGGACTCCTCACTGTCCAAGAGAAGATCACCGCGAGGTCAAGCTGCACCTGCTGGACGGAGGATGGTGGAGACGTCTGCTCCTCTTACTCTTTCTCTTCCTCCAGTGGACATGGAGTTCCTGAGATCAAGACTCGTTTCCACAGCTGGACCCTGCAACGTCCAGACTCGCCCAGATGCCCTGGTGTTCCCCCTGAGCTCCAGAGTTGAGCCGAGGCGACGGTATGCTCAGAAACCTGCCCAGCTGGAGACTCTGGTGAGAGGGAATCCTGAATGAGAGCTTCTGTGTTTCTTTCTGTCGACCATTCAGTAATGGCTGCTTTTCTAATATTTTAGGACGACTTATTCTTTCTTTACTGCGTAATATCTGGCTCCTAGAAACAGGGGGCGCTGTAAGTTTGTTGGAGGTTGTTTGGATGGACCCAGCTCTCATGGGGGCCTTCAGAAAAAAACTAGATACAAGAATATTATATAATACTGGGGACTAATATCATGTTCGTTTTTGCTAGTGGTGCCCATGCCTACACAATAAATGTTCATAATAATAATAACAAGAAGTAATATTTACTTTATTGTTTTAACCTGAAGGATGTATTAATAGAAATAAAATCTTTGTTTATTTAAAAAAAATTAAAAAACAATTGATTTTTTATTAAATAGGTTGATGTGGTACATAAAATGTTCAAGGTCTAAGATGTATTATTTACTCTCCAATCCATACAGTCTCTAGAAGTAAATCAAGCTACAAAAACAAACCTGACTGTACTATATTTGTGATGTCACAACAAACTACAAATGTGCATTGTTTGCCTGTTCAGTCTACAGTTAGCGGTAATAAGTGTTTTTGCCTGGAACTGTTTTTTAGTGAGGCACAAAAAGGCACATCCCATCAGAATGGAGCTCATTTGCATACATTGGTCTCGGTAGAGTAAAATAATTTAATTTAAGGGATAAAAAGAGGTTAGAAATTAGAGTTTACTTCTCTTACAGAAAGAAAAACCCACAATAGTCACTGAAACAACCTGAAACTGACAAAAGGATTAATACATAATTTACTGAGAATTAACAAATAAAAATCAGACATTGCTTTTGAATTGTGGTCCAACAGAATGATTCTAAAAAGCAAACTAATGAAACTAACCTGGAGAAAAATGATGCACCCATAACTTAATATTTAGTTTCACAATCCTTTTATGCAATCACTGCAATCAAGCGATTCCTATAACTGTCAATGAGACTTCTGCACCTGTCGACAGGTGTTCTGTCCCATTCTTCATGAGGTTTGAAGGGAGGTTTCTCCAGACGCATGTTTCAGCTCCTTCCACAGATGTTTGATAGGATTTAGATCAGGGCTCATAGAAGCCACTTCAGTAGCCCAATGTTTTATTCTTAGTCGTTCTTGGGTGTTTTGGGTCATTATCATGTTGGAGAACCCATAACCTACGACTGAGACCAATGTTTCTGACACTGAGCAGCACATTTTGCTCCAGAAGGACTCGATAGTCTCGAGATTATATTCTACCTTACACAGACTTGAGACTCCTTGTGCCAGACACAGCATAGCAGCACCAGAACATGACTGAACCACCACCATGTTTCACAGTACTTACTGTGTTGTTTTCTCGGTCTGCTTCATTTTTGCATCTGTGAACGTAGGGCTGATGTGACTTGCCAAAGAACATTCTCCTAAAAGCTTTCTTATTTGTCAATGTGCATTTTGGCAAATTTCAGTCTTGCTTTTTTATTATTTGCCTTCAATAGTGGTGTCCTCCTTGGTCGTCTTCCATGAAGTCCTCTCTGGCTTTAACAGAGACGGATGGTGCGATGGAGTTCACCTCTAATCTCTTTGGGCTCTTTGGTTTCCATTCGTTTCATCCGTCTCTTCAATTTGTCATTAATTTTCCTCTTGCAGCCTCGTCCAGGGAGGTTGGCTACACACCAATAGACTTTAAACTTCTGAATATTATTTGCAACTGTCGTCACAGGAACATCAAGCTGCTTGGAGATGGTCTTATAACCTTTACCTGTAACATGCTTGAGACAGTTCTCTCCTCTAGTTTAGTTTAGTCTAGTCTCCTCTAGTCTCCTCAAATTATTTTCTAAAGGTGCCATCATTTTTGTCAGTTTCATTAGTTTTTAAGTTTGCAAGCTGTTATATCAGCCAGAGGAGGTGTTTACTAAGTACTGATGATGTAGAGTGCTCAAAATTTTGTACCACAATAATGTTTTCATTTTTTTTATCTTTGTTCAATGTATGAAATACAAAGTAACTATGCATTAATGCATTAATTTTTTCCATTTTTAAGAGAGACTGTGTTTACATCTTTTCAATTAAAAAATGACCAAAATATGTAATTTATCGAAGGGTGGACAAACATTTCCATAAGACTGTACCCTTTATATGTGGTGAACTTGCTGTTTCCTTCAGCAATGTCCTGTACGTCACATGCAGGAGTGAAGTGTTATAACCATTCTCTCTATTCCAGTCGGCTCTGAAGGATCAGGATCGCAAACAACCGACTCCTCCCACCTTTGCTAGGCTAGAGAGGACGGAACCGTACCGGGACAGAGAACTGTACCACGCTGGAACAGCTAAGATTGTATTAACATTGCAAAGATCTTGTGTTGCTGTTATATACTGTATGTTTATACACTACTGTTCAAAACACAGTGGTTATAACACCAGTGTTTACTGGTAACGGATCTGTTACAGTGAGTAACCTTAAATGTTACAAAAGTAAGTGTTTACAATAAATAAAATAAGTTTGCAAATGCTGAAATTTGATGAAAATTTAATAGACAACAGTCCCCCCCCCATATGTTAAGAACCTGGTGAACTTCCAGTCGCCTGCAGCAATGGAAATCAATGAAGCCTTGAAGGTTAATCAAAAATGTTTACTGACCTGTGTGTTTATGTACTGAAATTTACATTTGTGTATATATTTTAAGGTGCTGTAAATGAATCAGAATCAGAAAACTACTGATCCCAGGGAGAAATTGTTTTACAGATACAATAATACACAAACAAATGTGATTATTATATTATTAAAGTATAATTTTACTGGAAAGTGTTGTGAACATTAGTGTATATAAGTATGTATAGACCTGTGTATTAATGTACTGAAATTTCATTTTATACAAATACATGTGTGTATATATCTTAAGGTGCTGTAAATTAATACAGAAACAAATGTAGTTATAAATTATTAAAATATAATATTATTGGAAAGTGTTGTGAACATTAGTGTATATATGTATAGACGTGTATTAATGTACTGAAATTTCATTTTATACAAATACATGTGTGTATATATCTTAAGGTGCTGTAAATTATTGTAGATTAATTTGAATTTTAATCTAATCTAAATGCAATTAATCTGAATGAAGCAGTAAAAAATGTGTTGAAATGCGTTTTGCAGGTGCAGCTCAGTCAGAGAACGGACAGTTCTGCTATTTCACCCAAAACACCAAGGAGCTCCTTCAAAGGCCACACTGTCCCCCTGCCACCCATAAGCCCCAAACCCTCTCCTCCTCTGTCCAATCCGCTGCTCTTCAGCTCTGAAGAGGAAGTAATCCGGGCTGGAATTCGCTCTCCTTCTGACATCGCGCAGGTCATCCGGAACAATCCACATCTGGGCTTCCTTCACATGGCACCCATATCGTCCAACAATTATGACCCGTACAAACTGAAGTAAGTTGAACAGATTCTTCACAACCTGCATCGGTTTCACACACAAAGTTGTACAGTAACACAACACAATGCTGAATCTGAATTTAAGTTGTGGAGCTACAGGGTTCAGTGTAATCTAAATGAACTATAAAAGTAAAATGATGAAGCTTAAATATAATCCTGTTTATTTATTTGCATTTAATCCAAACTTAATTTTCATTTTTGTCACCATAATTTGCTAATATCTATTTTTTAGAGATCTATTTTTTATTTATTTAGGAAATTAATCAGTTCATCATGAAATCTGTACCATTATTTGATTCTTATGATTGTTTTGTAAATGATACGTAGCACAGATTTTACTATGATTCAATACAATCTTAATTATTTTACAAAATACACAAAATATGCAAATGCAAATGGAGAAACTTTACTGTAATATAAAGTAATACAGACATTAAAACCACACTTAATTTTTTGTGACCGTTTACTTACAGTGGGGCAAAAAAGTATTTGTCAGCCATCGATTCTGCAACTTAAAAAGATGAGAGAGGTCTGTAATGTTCATCATTGGTTCACTACAACTGTGAAAGACAGAAAATAAAAAATCCAGGAAATCACATTGTATGATTTTTAAACAATTTATTTGTATAATGTTATAAAGTATTTAACTCCTACAAACAAGCAAGAATTCTGGCCTCACAGACCTGTTACTTCTTCTTTAAGAAGCTTTTCTACCCTCCACTCGTTTCCTGTATTAATGGTTTGAACTCGTTATCTGTATAAAAGACACCTGTCCACACCTTCAAACAGTCAGACTCCAGCCTCCACCATGGCCAAGACCAGAGAGCTGTCTAACAACACCAGGGACAAGATTGTTCACCTGCACACGACTGGGATGAGCCGATCTACAATAGGCAGCAGCTTGGTGAGAAGAGATCAACTGTTGGAGCAATTAATGGAAAATTGAATAAATACAGGATCACTGACAATTTCCCTCGATCTGGGGCTCCATGCAAGATCTCACCTTGTGGGGACAAATGATCTTGAGAACGGTGAGAAACAGATCAAAACTACATGGGGTGGGGGGACTGGTGAATGAGCTGAAGACAGCTGGGACCATAGTAACAAAGGTTACTATTAGTAACACACTACGTCATCATGGATTAATGTCCAGGCCCGTCTATGGTTTGCCAGAGACCATCTGGATGATCCAGAGGAGAATGAGTGAATGCCATGTGGTCAGATGAGACCAAAATGGAACTCTTTGTCATTCTCCGTGTTTGGAGTGGGAAGAATGCTGAGTTGCATCCCAAGAACACCATGCCCACTGTGAAGCATGGGGGTGGAAACATTATGCTTTGGGGCTGTTTTTCTGCAAAGAGGACAGTGCGACTGATCCATATTAAGGAAAGAATGAATGGGGCCTTATGTTGTGAAATTCCATCAGTGAGCACTGAAGATGAAACATGTCAGATCTTCCAGCATCACAATGATGCCAAACACACCACCCAAGCAATGAAGGAGTGGCTAAGTAAAAAGCATTTCAAGGTTCTGGAGTGACCTAGCCAGACTCCGGACCTCAATCTAATAGAAAATCTGTGGAAGGAGATGAAGTCTGTGTTGCCTAGCGACAGCCCCAAAACAGATCTGAGAAGATCTGCATGGAGAATGAGCCAAAATAGCAGCTACAGTGTGTGAAACCTGGTGAAGATCTACAGGAAACGTTTGACCAACCAAGGTTACATTACAAAGTACTGAGGTGAACTTTTGCTATTGACCAAATACTTATTTTCTGCATAATTTTACAAATCAGTTCTTTAAAAAATCATACAATGTGATTTCCTGGATTTTTTGCATTCTGTCTCTCACATTTGAAGTGAACATATGATGAACATTACATTACATTACTCTCTCATTTTTTTAAGTGGGACAACTTGCAGAATTGGTGGCTGACAAAAACATTTTTGCCCCACTGTATATAACTTACATTATATACTTATATTTTTACAGTTGGCGCAACTGGCACCTTCAGCTTGATGCATTATGTTGCACTAATGCATATTTATATTCCTTTTTACCTATAACTTTGAGAAGCATTCCTAATTAAATTCTCTGGCTGTTTTTACTGACAGGATTGTGAAGTATGAGAACATTAACAAAAAAAACTACTTCACGATCAGTAGTAATGGTGTGACCCACTTCTCTGATGATCATGTGGAATTCCTGCCTCTTGAGCGCTGGGAGCAGGAGTACCATTACCACCGGCAGCTCCTGCTTATCCCGGTATTCGCACTGTTCCGTAAGTGGAAACCCTTCCGTGTGTGGCGCACCAACGTGCGCTCCAAAATCATCAACAAGTGTAAGCGCTCACTTCAGAATCGCCTCTTCATCATCAACAAGGTGAGAGGGATATATGATGTCATTTCCATCTTTAAAATTGCTCACTCGAGTACTTCATAAAGTGATTCCATCTGTAATTCCATCCTATTCTCCATGTGTCATTCATGTAGTGTTTACTGTTACTCTCGCTTGCTGAAGAATTTCTGTCATGTGTCATAATTGCAGTAAAAGATCTCAGCCAGTTGGTGTAGACTGATTGTTCAAACTGTTATTTTTTTATGGACAAGTTTATCTAATGATGCTAATAGACTAGCTAGCTGTGTTCATATTTTACAAAGTTCCTTATATGATTAGGGATGCACAGTATTTGACGGCAGACGTATTGCTTGTGATAAATGAAGAGAAAAAAAAATCACAGTTGATGTTTATTTTGCAAACCAAAAGTTAAAAATACACACTATCAGCCATAACATTAAGACCACCTGCCTAATATTGATTAGGTCCCACCTGTGCCATAAAATATGACAATATTTATTGTTACCATGGCCACAATATGACTTTCTGAGCATTTTGTGACCTCAGCAATAATTAAACACGTTTTAATTTCAAAGAGAGCATCGTTAGTTTTGTTTAAGGGAACTTATTGTACTGCGGTCTGAAAAGCATCCATCCATTCATCCATCTTCATCTGCTTATCCAAAGTCGGGTCGCAGGGGGAACAGCTTCAGCAGAGATACCAAGATTTCCCTCTCCCTGGCCACTTCTTCCAGATCTTCCGGAAGGATCTCAAGGTGTTCCCAGGCCGGCCAAGAGACATAGTCTCTCCAGTGTGTCCTAGGTCGTCCTCTGGGTCTCTTCCCGGTGGGACATGCCCGGAACACCTCACCCGGAAGGCGTCCAGGAGGCATCCTAATTAGATGCCCGAGGAACCTCATCTGGCTCCTCTCGGTGCGGAGGAGCAGCGGCTCTACTTTCAGCCCCTCCCGGATGACTGAACTTCTCCCTATCTCTAAGGGAGAGCCCAGACACCCTACGGAGGAAGCTCATTTTGGCCGCTTGTATTTGTGATCTCGTTCTTTCAGTCACTACCCACAGCTCATGACCAAAGGTGAGGGTAGGAACGTAGATCGACTGGTAAATTGAGAGCCTTGCCTTTTGGCTCAGCTCCTTTTTCAACACGACGGACCAATACAGGGCCTGCATCACTGCACCGATCCGTCTGTCGATCTCCCGTTCCATTCTACCCCCACTCGTGAACAAGACCCAGAGATACCTAAACTTCCTAAAGAAGCTAAAGTATATGTTGAGAGTCCATGTTTATCACTTTACTCATCAGTTCTTCGCTCAGTGGTCTGCTCAGGTCTGTACCATATAGCCCACCCTCCATTTTAAGTGCACTTTTTGTCCACAATGCCTTGCAGTCTCTGCGGCCAGCACTGACTGACATCAGGGAGATGTGTTACCGTATCAGCGACATGGGTCTGTGCAAAATAGAGGAGAAACGCACATACACACTGCAGGAGTTCCAGGCCGCTCAGTACAGTCAGCTGCAAGAGGTGAGACTGCAGCGCACTCTGCTTCCCATGGTGTGTTTATTTAGTGTGTTGGACAGTGTGTGAGACAGTGTGTGAGACAGTGTGTTGGGCAGTGTGTGAGACAGTGTGTTGGACAGTGTGTGAGACAGTGTGTTGGGCAGTGTGTGAGACTGAGTGTGAGACAGTGTGTTGGACAGTGTGTGAGACAGTGTGTGAGACAGTGTGTTGGACAGTGTGTGAGACAGTGTGTTGGACAGTGTGTTGGACAG
>JBBIGC010078574.1:0-10484 GCA_037576955.1 Lepidarchus adonis
AGTGAAGGGGGAGCAGGAAAGAGTTGAGTGGAGCGGTGGAGAATGGAGGAGTTCACAGCTTTCTTCCAGTGGATGTGAGAGATGGAGCTGCTGCATGTTGTCCGTTGTCGTCATGTCATCATTATCACCACAGTGATTGTGCAGTCTGTCCTTCAGGGAACTGTGGTCAAGTTTGTTGGTCTCTGACCCAGTATCTAGTGGAGCAGATAAGTCTTTTAACTGAGACTGTAGATCATTGATGACTGTAGTGCAGATAACACAGTCAATATTACTTATAGCACAGTTTACACAGAGGATGTAGCTTATATCCCAATTTAAACATTGTCAGTACAGTGAATAGCAGTTTAATTCAGCATAATAATAGGTGGTGTCTAAACTGTAGTACAGTCCTCATGTGACCAGTCTAGTCAGTCTAGTCTGTAGCACAGTTTACATATTGCCATGTTGTCACAGTTTACATGTTGTCTAGTCTGTTGCACTTTGTGTGTGTCTGGTACAATCAATAGTCTATTACACAGTTTAAATGTACTCTGTGTAGTTATAGCACTGTTTACTGATGGCCAGTATAGCCTGTAGGACAATTGTGCCCAGTTTACATGCAAGCATACACACACACACACAGAATCTGTTTCTCTCAGTGCTTATATTGGAGCAGTTGCTTAAAATCGGAGTAAAATCAAAGTGGACATTCACCCCAAAACAGATATAAAAACAATGTGCTGTTTATTTATTTATCTGTTATTCTGTTGTTTCCAAAGAAAAGCATCTTGCAGCCCTGGCCCTGTATGGCTGTCAGTTTTTGAAGTCATGAAGAATGACAGAAAGCTGAGTAGCGAAAAACCATTTAATACTAAACATCTATATAAAGCGTGTGGCATTAATGGACGTTAGGTCATGACATTCATATTTCAGTGGCTCTAAATAAGTTGAGTAAAATGTTTGGGCTCTGTGAGTGCCTCATGGCCTTTATTGGGACTGTGTGTGTGTGTGTGTGTGTGTGTGTTCTGTGCAGGGGTAGTCCCCTGAGGCAGCTCATTAGAACTCATACACCATCAGCAGAGACAGGCAGAGAAATGCACTCTAGTTTGCAAATGAACAGCACACAAAATAAAAGAAATGAGGTGAGGCTGGAATTAGATTCTTTTTCACATTTAAAATGGCTACCACACACTATACGCTCTGTCCACTTGGTTAAAACCTCATATAATGTGCTTCTATGAGCCACTTTATGTGGCTATAGGTCCATGAAAAAGGTGTAAACTGTAGAGTAAAAGCTGACAGCCACTCTACGCCATTCATCAATGGTCAATTTGTAACCTCCGACCTCTATTGACCAGGGGATGTTTGGGTATTGGCACATTGTCCTCTCAGCAGAGCCACTTCCACATTGTTACAGCTGGTGCTATACAATGGAAAATCAAAGTCAGACATCAGAACTGCTTTCATGCAGCTCTGAAAGAGAGAGAGAGACAGAGAGAGGGGTATCATATGATACCATACACAATGATGTTATATACACTACAGAGAGTGAAGATATTGTTAGATGTATACATCCATTCATACAGATAATAAAACCCCAAATTCATGGTCATAAGATTTATATTATAAATAAAAATGTCAGGCTTCTGAAAAGTATGTTCATCCTATGCACTCAATACTTGGTTGTTGCTCCTTTTGCATAAATTACTGCATCAATGTGACGTGTGATGGAGGAGATCAGCCTGTGGCACTGCTGAGGTGTGATGGAAGCCCAGGTTGCTTTGATCTCAGCCTGAGATCAAAGCAAGAGTTAACTGTGGACTTCAGAAAACACAGTAGATAACATGGCCACCAAATCATCACTGACTGTGGAAACTTCACACTGGACTTCAAGCAACATGGATCCAGTGCCTCTCCACTCTTCCTCCAGACTCTGGGACCTTGATTTAGAAATGATATGGAAAGTTTACATTCATCTGAAAAGAGGACTTTGGACACTGAGCAACTGTCCAGTGCTTTTTCTCTTTAGTTCAGGTAAGACACTTCTGACATGTCTCTGTTTTTGTCTGTGTGTAGTGGCTCTTGATGTGTTGACTCCAGCCTCAGTCCACTGCTTGTGAAGCTCCCCCAAATTCTTGAACGGATTTTGCTTGGCAATCCTCTCAAGGCTGAAGTTGTCCCTGTTGCTGGGACAACCAGCTTCTTTAGCAATGACCTTTTGTGGCTTACCCTCCTTGTGGAGGGTGTCAATGATTGCTGACTTGACAGATGTCCAGAAGACAGTCTTCCCCATGATTGTGTAGCCTCCTGACCCAGACTGAGATCATTTTAAGGCTCAGGAAACCTTTTGCAGGTGTTTTGAGTTAATTAGCTGATAAGGATATGACTTTCCAAGATTGAACATTTTCATAATATTCAAATTTTCTGAGATAGAGAATTTTGCGTTTATTATCTGAAAGCCATCATCGAAATTCCTAAAAAATAAAGACTTGACTTTATGTGTAATGAAGCAATATAATATATGGATTTCCCATTCTGAGAAGAAATATTGAATTTTTTAATTTTTAAAAAATATAAATGTATATGACATCATGGAAGTGCTGATGTATAGAATTCAGTGTGGCATGTTCCAGAAATTATGTGGGGTCTTGATGGTCACACAAACCTAAGTTGGAGAGCTTGACACAGCAATACGTTTAAGGCGGAGCTAGAATGGGTGTGACTAAATCAAGGCAGTATTGGATTACTTACAGGATAGGGTTTAAACAATTCTAATCAATAGTTCCCTTAAGAGTAGGCAAGGCTGATTAAATCAGTTGGATTCAAGAACACATCTGTGCTGTATTAAGAATTGGCCACTGTCCAGATCATATAGTAATCAGTATTATAATAGTGGAGCAATAATGATGGGTTGTAGGACGACTAACACTCCAATAGATGAAGTTAACTGTACGCCAGCAAGGTGACTTGTCCTTGTCAACACACATAAAGTGCACAGTAATGAAATGGTACCTCTGCATTTAATCCATCAGCAGATGTCCGCTATCAACAGCACCCAGGAAGCACAGGCCCTGAGCTGGGACTTGAACCTGCAACCTTCTGTTCACAAGGATGAGATCCAAACCATTAGGCCTCCACTGAAAAATGGATGAGTATTCTGCTCTGTTGATATATCTCTTGGGCAGATGCTTCTGAATGGTGGACCTCCACATATCTAGCAACAACATAGACACATCCAAAGATCTCAGTATTTTCAGAAAATAAAGAAACATTGAACCAGGCCGTCTCTCAGAAAGACTTTTTTTGTTGTTGTTTTGGCCTTGTTGCGTTCTGTCATGGGCCAGTGCTGTTCAATTCTCGCCCTGAGATGAACACAGATATTCTGGCATGCAAGTCAGGTCTGCGCTCACCACAACTCGAAACCTTTCTGCCCCTGCGAGAGAATGGGGAGAAAGAGAGCCGGACAGGGAGAGGGATTAGAATAGATAATGTACAGAACTACACTTAAGGTTTCTACAGACTGTGGGGATTCCGCAGTCTTATGAGCTTATTGTAGGCTTCACAGTGCAACATGTATCTAATAAACCTGGGCACAACATCAGGAGACTGTACAATGTTAACACCTACTGAATTGTAGGCAATCAATACCACAAGTCAATACAACATCAGTGTGTGTCATCCTTCTGAGCCTCTTTAGTGGTAAACAATGAAGCTAAATGAGAATCGAGCCCTTAGTGGTCATTCTGCATTCCTATTGGTTGGTCATACTGCGATGCTGTGACATTTCTGACACGTTCATTAAGCTCTCATACAGATGTTGGCTCACCAACATCACTAAAGATACTGCTATGATTCTGTCACACAACATTCATCTGGGCCAGTTCCAGTAGTTAGTACCTACTAAACGTAATCAAGGAAATACTGACGACACCCGAGGCTCACTGATGCACGTGGGGAGTGAAGAGGAGCTCCTGTTATACAAAACATTAATGCTCTGATAGAAAGGGGTCAGAACACACAGTCCGAGGTGTGTTCGCCGCCATATACAGTATTAAATGCGTGGTCATAATGTTTTGGCTGATTGGTGTATGTAAAAAAGGCTATATGTACTCACAGTAAGTCAAAAATGAATGTTCAGTTTGCCAAGACTACAGCTTATTACATGTACACTATGTACCATTGAGAGATCTTCAACAACTTTGAGTTAGAAGGTCGGAGAAGAAGTGATCTGCTGTATTAAGTCCAAATGAAAACATTCTGCAGACGTGTAAAGCTATTGCACACTGTAGCATGGGCTGTAGATCCATTCTGCTTCTTCTCATCTTCTCACACGTACATCTTGACCCAATGTCTCTGAACGACACCTCTTTTGAAACCACAAGTTCACACCTGGTTTAAAACGATGGAGAAAAGTCAACATACATAAGAGCAGCTGCCATGAGCTGCTAATGCATATGCATAAGGAATATTATTGCACTCAGGGCCTATAAACTGTGCATTAAGGCTCATGCACCAGCTTCTTTAATAACAGATGGGCAGAAAGTGGGCAAAAGTGGCACAAAAGGTTTAGTTATTTGTTCTCTTAGAATTATTTAAAAAAAATAAAATAAAATTTAGTACAGGACTGTAGCAAATATAGGATAATCTGTCCATGAATTCCTATATAAGTACATCACCCATAACCCAATATTAATTAGGTACCTTCATACTTCTGTAGACTGTGTTCCACTGTGTGTTCTGACCTCATGTTGCTGATACACCAGTTCTTATTTGGATCACTTCTGGTGGGAACTAACTACTGAACACCTGGAACACTCCACAAGACCTGCTGTTTTGGAGATCCTCCAGCCATCACAATAAGGATCCTGTCAAAGTGGTTCCTGCTCCTGCTTCCAGCACATTCAATTTAAGAACTGACTGTTCGCTTGCTGCCACCCCTCCAACAGGTGCCATTGTAATGAAAGAACTAGATGTTTCTCACTTCACCGGTCATGTCTGATCAGTGTGGTGATGAATGAGAAGATCCATGACCCCGTATTTTAAGCTGCTCCTTCACAAGGTGATGGAGAACAAGAACTTGTTCTCACCATGAAATATCTTTGTACTTGACCACATTTAGCACAAACTTTCTCAGATGTTCTCGTTGCATGATCGTCTATGGCCACGCAAGACAAGGCTTCATGGAAAATGATTAGTGTTTGCAACATTAATGTCTTAGAAACTTGCGAGAAGTTTCAGACTCGCTTGATTATCCCCAGAGGATCCACAGCTTTCAGTGTAACAGCCTGAAAAATATGGCCACTCCAGCATCATGCAGTCTGCACAGAATCAGGACGTGTGAACCACAGATAAAATGAGTTGCAGTACAAAGTGGCTGATCACTGAAGAGTCGCTAAAAACTTATGACAGAGTAGAAGTTAGACAGAAAAAGATGTAAAGTGTCGCAATCAGGGGGGATGTGGATCTTGTCACTGAAATATGACCCTGCAGGATTTGGTGGGATTAAATGACACACAAATTGGCAAAAAGTTCTGAATCTGAAAGCAAACAGCTTAGTTACGTATATATTTCAGTATTAACATATAGTGAAAACTCATATCTGCTGAGTAACTGCATTTATATAGAAAAACTGCTAAAGCTCGAAGGGAAATAAGTGATCATTTAAATTTTCTAACAACTGCACACCTGGAACACTCCACAGGACTCGCTGTTTTGGAGATCCTCTAGCCATCACAGTAAGGCCACAAACTACCTAAATGACCCTGATCAAAAGTTTACATACCCCAATTCTTAATACAGTGTTTTGCCCCCTTTAACATCAATGACAGCTTGAAGTCTTTTGTGGTAGTTGTGGATGCAATTAATTTAATCTGCGGTTCACACGTCCTGATTCTCCCGTATGCTGGAGTGGCCATGTTTTTCAGGCTGTTACACTGAAAGCTGTAGATCCTCTGGGGATTACCAAGCGTGTCTGAAACTTTTTGCAAGTTTCTAGGACATTAATGTTGCAAACACTAATCATTTTCCATAAAGCTGCACATTCTTACTGCAAAATAGTTCCTGTAAATTTCTGGGCTGTTTTGCATGAACTTTGAGTGGCTCAATGGTATTGAGGTTAGATGGCTACTTCAGAACCTTCACTTTATTTTGCTGTAGCCAATGACAGGTCGACTTGGATCATTGTCATGCTGGAATATTTAAGTACGTCACATGTGCAGCTTCTGGGCTGAGGAGTGCAAGTTTTCCTCCAGTATTTTTGAAAACCTACTGCATTCATCTTGCCATCAATTCTGACAATTTTCTGTGTCCTAATAGCTCACACATCCCCAAAACATCAGCAACCCACCACCATGTTTCACAGTAGGAAAGGTGTACCTTTCATCATAGGCCTTGTTGACTTCTCTCTAAATGTAGCGTTTATGGTTGTGTTCAAATGACTTTGTGCCAGAAGGTTTGAGGCTTGTCTCTGTGCTGTTTGGCATATTGTAAATGGGACTTTCTGTCATTTGCGTAGTAATCGCTTTCTTCTGGCATCTCGACCATGCAGCCCACCTTTCTTCAAGTTCCTCCATATTGTGTATCCTGAAACAGCCACACCAAATTTTTTCATAGAGTCCTGTATTTTACCTGAAGTTATTTCTGGGTTTTTCTTTGCATCCTGAACAATTTTCCTGGCATTTGTGACTGAAAATGTTGTTGGTCTACCTGACTGTGGTTTGGTTTCAACAGAACCCCTAATTTAGAATTCCCTTAATCTCTGAATTACATTTCTCACTGTGGAAACTGCAAGCTGACAATGCTTTGCTATCTTCTTGTAGTCTTCTCCTGCATTGTGGGCATCAATAACTTTCATTTTCAGAGTCTTACACAGCTGCTTACAAGAACCCATGGTTGTTGAGTGTCCACAAGAGTGTGCACAATGTTTGAAGAGTCAGAGTATTTGTAAAGCTTTGAAATTGATACCAGCTCATATTTACTAATGAAATCTGTTGCCATGCATCAGATCTAATGAGCTGATTAAGGTCTGACACTTTGCAACACTTAGGGTGCCCAAACCTTTGCACAGTGCCATAATAATGTTTTGTTCAGTTTATGGCATAAAAAGTAGCTATGCATCAATGTTTGCTGAAAATATTGAGTACTTTTTTCCATGTCCAATAGAGGTGTTAACATCTTTTCAATTACAAAATCACCTAAATCTGCCCAGAAGACTGAATATATGGATGGAGTACTTAAGTGGAGCTCTTATCCACTTATGATTTTGAGTGGACTATAGGTTTTTAATGGCATTGTAGTGATTCACAGTGAATTTAATGGCTGACTATCAATGTTTGGGGCAGTAGTGTTGCTGTCCCAGTGCTGAAATGGGGGTAAAGGCTGTGTGTCAGGGCATGGGGATAGATTGCTGCAGCATGCAATACTATGTAACCTTATAAATAGCACAATAAATGACCCGTTCAAATAATCTAGACAGTTCAGTCCTGGTGGTTTTCTACTCTCCATGAAAATTCTCCTTCTTTCTTCTCGTTCGCTCACCCAGCAGTGACCCCTGGCCCCAGGCCTCGTTGACCTTAGCATCCATTTTCACACGCGCTCTTCACCACTGTCCTTTTCAGGGTGTTAGCCAGAGCGTCAGGGCAGAAAGAGGCCTGCAGGAGTGTGGTGGTACGGATGCAGTGTAAGGAAGGGTCAGCTCAGTGACCGGTGCTTATTGCAGACCCTCTGGAGGCAAAGTAGCGCGAGCGAGCCTTCTACACTCGACTAACGCAGTGGTGCGTCATGCTGCATTCTAATTACACACTGAGGGGAATGCATCGCCCAGATGGATTCGTAGTACACAGAAGGGTAGACAATATAGTGTGGGATCATTAGAGAGAGAAAGAGATGTGGCATGGGCACCATTTAATTTTCTTTCTTTTTGTTTTTCCACAATTCATTTTCCAGAACAGAGTCCCCAACCCTCGGCTTTAATGAGCTGAAACATCCAATGAAATGGGGAATGGTTGTGTGTTACCTTTGTTTGTACACACACACACACACACACACATTGTGAGCATTGGTGTTTTGATGGTAAGAGCTTCTGTGCAAGTGTATGCTAATGCTGCTGTTCTACTTGCACAAGCTACAGAAGAACCACTTCATGTTCCACAAAGAACCACATTTATAAAATGTGGCCTTGTAATGCCTTAAAGAATCTTCGCATCATGTTCTTTAAAGTGACTTTATCACTTTATTATTTATCTTCCTATTGGTCATTACCAGGTGCCATCTATTGGCAAAGTCTCCCCCTATTACGTTACCACCATCACTGCAAGGGTGAAGACTGGTATGTGCATCTTAAACCAATTTTTTATCTGAATATTTGATCTTTACAACTGTGAACGCAAGCAGTCACGTTGGTATAATGTAGCATCAACTGGTCAGTGGAGGACGCAGTGGCCATGACCCTCCAACACACTTCACAACACCTGAAAAACCCCTAGACTATTGTTCTGCTTTTAACACCAGTAAAACAGGAAAGCTGAATGGGAAGCTGGCTGACCTTGGAGGCCTGACTTCCACCTGCAACAGGATCTTGGATTTCCTAATGAACAGGCCACAGGTGGTGAGGTTGGGAGGCAGGGCCTCCTCTGAACTCACCATCAGCACAGGATCACCGCAGGGATATGGTCTCAGTCCTATACTCTTTACCCTGTACACGTACAACTGTGCTTCCACCCACAACAACCCTCCTCAGACACAAACCATCAGCATGAGTCTCAGCACTAAGACGCAATAGAGCGGATGGTCTCATCACACACACAACACGTTACTACAACCGTTTCTTTCCTGCCACTGACAGACTGATAGCAGAAACAAAATGAGGACTTAACTGAATCACACACAATCTACCTCATCACTGGGTGCGACATATATTGGACTTTGACACTAACAAGGTTATTCTCTTTAACAAAAACGAAATAACAAAAACTGAAAGTAAAAAACATTTTCGTTCACTGAAATAAAAATTTCACAAAACTAACTAAAACAAACTGAATTCATAGAGAAAATGTGCTTCGTTTTTGTTTGTATCTCGTACATTAGTATGAAGTCTTGTAGTAGTATTGGCATTGGCAGTATGTTAGTCAAGTTATCTGAGTTGCCGCGATATATCCACACCTAGCGTCATGTCGGGGGGAAAGCGACAGAGCCAAGTTTGGGAATACTAGTGAAAGACAGTGAAAGAAAGCTAGTGTCTTGTAGTGGAATGAGATCAATATGTGGGACATTACTAAAAGGGAAAAATCCCATGAACCTTAAAGTTCACTTGAAACGCTCGAACAAGACAGCTAACCTAACTTAGCACTGAGAAGGTAAAGGAGCATGTGCAACCCTCACCCACAGGATCAGAAGGTAAGCTCAGCGAGATACGTCCTGAGACAACCTCACAAAAAACATTAATGCAGTGCTTTACAAAAAAAACTAAAACTATAATTGAAACTAATAAAAACTAAAATAATAAAGCATTTTCAAAAATGAAAATAGAATTATTTGAAGTCAAAATGAAATAAAAATACAAAATCTAATGAAAACTGCAAAACTATTAAAACACAAGCTCTGCACAAGTATTCCTATGTACCCAAACTGAGTGTATGTGTACAAATGTCAAATAAAGTTATTGAATCTTGAATGAATCTTGAATCATCTGACCAAACGTTAGCACTCACTCCCCACATGCATCAATAAGCCTTTAGTCACTGATTCACCGGTTGATTTTACAATGTTCTTGTTTGTATCCCCCTGGGGGGGATCTGATGCCCACATTGAATATCAAAATACATATAATGGATTTTTTTTCTAGTTCACACTCCTGACTGTTTATAACCCAGACTCTTATTATGGAAGCCTTAAAGAGCCTTTGATTTTCACTTGAATTTTCACTGAGCACGTGCACGCCTGCTGTGCTTTCCAGCTAATGAGTGATGTGTTTGTGCCGAACGCATTGGAGATGTTTGCGACTCATCACACCCTATTCAAGCAAATCACACACTGAATTGTTTTGTTTGCATGGTAGTTCAGGACCAAAATTAAATGAAATATCTAATACGGTTATTGTAACTCCCCCACACCCCTTTCTTTCAAAGAAGAGCAGAGCATTGACTGTCCAAAAGCGGCCTTGATTAGCTGTGACAAGCCTGCTGCACATATGAATGTGTAATTAGCTTGCGCAGCAGCTTTTGAACAGGCTTCTGGTGTTTGGGATGTGATTCTTTAATGCGTCGCCTTTCCACTTCATCAGTAAACACCAGCGCGCGATATACACGCTCTTATATAAACGGTCCACTTCTGCAGTTCGCCATCAGTTCTCTTCCACTAAGGCCTCATTTACACTGCAGGTCTTGATGCTCAGTTCTGATTTGCTGCCTATATCCAATGTTTTTGACTTTGTGTTTACACGTGTTTTAAATTGTGACCCATATCCGATTCGCCTGTTTACAGTTGCTATAGCAAAGGGGCGTTGTTAC
>JBBIGC010078606.1:0-10484 GCA_037576955.1 Lepidarchus adonis
ACACACACACACACACACACACACACACACACACACACACACACACACACACACACACACACACACACGTCAGTTGATTTGATGAAACAGCACTGACTTGTTAGTGGTATGAGGGACTCATCTGTGGTCTGTAGTCTCCACTTCAGAACACCCACATCGTTGTTCAGGGGGAAGGATTTGTCTGGATTTTTCAAACCAATTAATGACTCCGCTGTGAACAGCTTCTTGTCCACGTTAGGGTGAGTCTATAGGAGACAATTCAAATTCTTTAAGGATCTGGCGAGCCAAACAAACCTGATCTAGTCCACAGCTCCATTACAGCAGATGTTTCGTTAAAAGTCCACACAACAAGCAATTGCATCTAGTCAGAAGCTGTAATTTATTTAAACTTCTATTAAACACAAAGTAACAGATTGTCATAGACAAATTTAATCTATAAAAATGGTATTCATTAACGCTTTGCAGTCAAATGTAGCCTACATTCTCAACAACTCAAAGGTTTATGGATGCAGTTAGAGTGCAGTGGTGACCAACTTCAATGAATTTGATCTGAGCAAAACATGTAATGACGACTGAACCAGACATGAACTGCAGGGTACTGTTGGGTTCCAACAAATATTTCAAACTCTTCTCCCAAACCTTCTTCGTTTGGACCCAAAGACAAAGCCCACCTGCAGCTGAACACCCCTCTTGTCGTTGTTGTTGATGAGCAGCCGGATTCGCCCTTGCTTCTCGTCAGACACCCGGAGTGTGATCATGCCCAGCACCTCCATGTTCTGTAGCCCTCCGTCTCGGCCACACGTCAGCGTAATCTTCTCCTCAACTCGCAGGTGCACACTGCAACCAGCAGAGGGCAGATGTCAAGAAATATATCTTACTTTCCTTTAAATATATACATTTTTCTTTATAAACATTTAGCAGACCTGTGTATTTAGACTTTTTTTTAAACTTAAACATAGGCTTGAATAAATGTTACTATATATACTGCAGCCAAACAACCCTTTCAAAACGAACATCATAAGAGAAACTGTTCTGGTGCTTTGTCAACATATACTTGGAAATGTACAGCACCTAAAAAAAGGTCTGCAATATAGAACATTGTGTTTTATATAACAATCCACACTGAAATCAAACCATACATTAATTACATGTTTCAGTCAAGTCAGTCTTGAGCAGTCAATGGTTTCAACATTTAAACTGTGCAAATACTAAGAAGACTGCTGCATGTTTGGTATAGAGTTCATGCAAACAGTACACGCGAGTATAATCAAACATAATAATATTCCTCTGTAAACTATGCTGGGCGACGTCTTGTCGAGCTTGTTACACCACTAGAACTCATCATATTCTTATTCTTCCCTTTTAAAGAAGGTAAAAAGTTCTACATGGACGCAATTTCTAACCTAAACTTTCAATTGAAGCATACATTACATTCTTTAATCAATGACAAATTGTTTTTAAAATTAAGTATGATACCTTAGTGAAAGTGTTGCGCATACAGTCTTATGTAGAAAGAAAAAAAAATCCTTTAAATTTGCCCTATTCATCATTGTTTGACTTTGAAAACGAATAAAAAAGTGAGATACAATACAAAATATAAAATCAAATGTAAATACATAAACAAAGTGTAAATAAATCTAAAACAAATCACAATGCAAGTCAGCTCTAAGCATCCGGCCTCCCTGTTCAATGCTATGGCATACCTTTCTGTGTTAACAGGGGCTGGTAGAGATTTAGAAGCTTCAGAAGGTCTTTTGCCAGTGTTTGGTAGGATAATGTTCTCGCCCTCTGATTTCAGCTTGTCTACAAAGTCGTCCACCTCCTTTCCTCTGGCCCCTAGCTTTAAGGCTTTGCTGGAACCACTAGGTCTGTAGGTGAAGAACACTTAAGCTTTAGACATAAAAATACAATGACATAAAAGACAGGAACAGTATATGAAAAACGATCTGAGAACCAATATTAAAGATTACAGTGCCAATGATGAATAACCGTTAAAATTTCTTTTTAGTATAGGCTTAGGCTTGGAATATGAACCTTTAATTTTACTGTTAATTCTTGTAAAGAGCCCTTTTGGAAGAAGCTGTAGCCCTATAAGGATAAACATCTACTCCACTGCCCTCCATGTGTGTGCACATGAGTGTTTGGGTATACCTGGAGGGTGCTGGGGCAGGTTTGGGTTTCTCAGGCTCGATCAGTGTGTCTGATATGATGGCTGTGCTGCTGCTACTGCTGCTGCCAAAGCCACCAAAGCCTGGAGACTTCTTCCCTCGCTCAGCATCCCGTCGCGCTTGCTGCAGCTCCTTTGCCTTTCGCCTCATCTCTGCCTTTGCTTCTCGCTCCTGGGTCTGAGGAGACAGAAGTGAAAGAGTTAAATGGGACTGCATTTAAGAGATCTCGCAATAAAGAAAAACGCTTGTTATTAGAGGTTAGTCAACAAAGTCAATTAGTCATCAACAACAATTATGAAAAGAAAAAAACCAGTGGTCTCATGTATTAGTATTAACACTATAATGATCTAAACAGTTCCTGTAACACATCTATTCACATGCTCATAAATACAACTCAAATACGGCTTCGCCTGTTTCATTATTTAGAACTCTGAATAGTGGCTGTGATTGACAAACTAGTAATAACCACTATGACAACATCATTAATATTTAAATAATGTATCGAATATTGTGATAATTAAGGATATTTAGGATTTGTTTTTTTTTTTATTCCAAACAATATTTTTTCCCCAGTGGTATGGTAATTTCCTACACATGGTTTATTTTCACTTCCTGAACATGTACAGTGGTGTTTTAAAGTCAGTGAATTCTTTAAAATAAAATAAAAATGATTTTGAAAAGATTTTCAAACCGGTCCTAAAAAAGATAAGACATTTATTGAGGAACATCATCCAGGATTACCGTGAATGGCAAAAGTATATGAACCTCATAAATTAGCAGTTAATTTGAGGTGAAATTAGCCTTTTTTTTAAACCAATGGGATACCAATCAAGTGTGAGTAGCTGCTTTATTTAAAGAACATGTCAAATGTCTTATCTTCACAACATATTTGAGTAAGTGTATCATGGCAAATTAAACTGCATGGCCTTGCTGCAAGGAGAAAACAGCTCTCCAAAACAAACATGGACACTTGACATCAGAACATATAGTAGAAATATCTAAATTGTGAAAATGTTTTTTAGATGGATGATATAAGAATAGAAGATTTTGATTTATATCTTCAATATCATGATTTGGTCAATATCATGATTTAGCTCCATCTGTACTGAGACAGCATGCAATCATTGATCCAAATGAATTCTGAATTATACAAATTCTAAAGGAAAATTAAAGAATCGTTCCATAAAGTGAATCTGAAGAGACGGTGGAGTATGCAGTGAAGAATTATTAAAGAATAACAAAATAAAGATTTTGAAATAGCCAAGTGAACAATGTGCCCTTAACCCAAAAGGTGTTTTGAAGAAGGACCTGAAGTGAGCAGGTAAGATCTCTATATTTTCTAGCATTTTCTGAAAAGGTCAAAGTGTTGGTTTGATCCACAATTAATTAAATCTATGAATAAATGTTAATTATGCACCTGAAGCACAGCAAATTACCCAGCAGCTGCACTGCTGTGGATCAGCAGGTCTGACTGATGACTCCTCTTTGCAGCTATGCCAAGTGGCTTAGCCAAGCAGAATCAGCAGACTGCATACTGCTACATACATCAAAGTGACACTTTTTCCACCTCTTCCACACACTCACCTCTCTGACAGCACGAAACACCTTCTCCTCATGCGAGTCCATCTCTGTGAAGGTTCTGATCTGCGCCAGGTTCACATTCTCTCTGTAACCAAGAGCGACGATCTCATCGAATGCAAAGATGAGGTCAAAGCAGTGCTCCGAGATTTCACTCTCCTCCAGCACACGACAATACTCTGGAATCTGCACAATAACCTTGACAGTCAGTTTCACAGCAATACACAGTAAAAGGATAGAAAAATGAGAAAATAAATACAAATTACACAAACGGCAGAACACAAACACAGTGAGATAACCACATCACATACACTGGGGCAAAAAAGTATTTGGCAGCCACCGATTCTGCAAGTTGTCCCACTTAAAAATATAAGAGGGGTCTGTAATGTTCATCATAGGTTCACTTCAAATGTGAGACAGAATGTTAAAAAAAATCTAGGAAATCACATTGTATGATATTTAAAATAGTTATTTGTATAATGGTGCAGAAAATAAGTATTTAGCTCCTACAAACAAGCAAGAATTCTGGCCTCACAGACCCATTACTACTTCTTTAAGAAGCTCTTCTATCCTCCACTCGTTACCTGTATTAATGGAAGGAAAAGATTAATGGGGCCATGTATCGTGGGATGTATCGTCCTTCCATCAGTGAGAGCATTGAAGATGAAACGTGGCTGGATCTTCCAGTATGACAATGATCCCAAACACACCCCCAGGCAATGAAGGAGTGGCCACGTAAAATTTCCACGTAGCATTTCAAAGATCTGGAGTGGCCTAGCCAGGTCTCCAGACCTCAATCCAACAGAGAAGAGGTCCCCAATCTTTTGGCGCCACGAACCGGTTTAATGTCAGACAATATTTTCACGGATCGGCATTTAAGGTGTCGCAGACAAATACAACAAAATAAACTGATACGACCAACACAAAAACTTTGGTATTTTGTAAATATAATAATAATGTGAATCCACTGTGTAATTATGTAACTTTATTAGCAACGTCCTCCTGAAACGCGCCAATAACGTCCTCTTTTCTGCCCCTAATGCGATCTGGTCGCTATGGTAGCGGTCCGCTGCCCAGTGATTGGGCACCACTGAAATAGAGAACCTGTGGAGAACCTGTGGAGGGAGTTGAAAGTCTGTGTTGCCAAGCGACAGCCCGAAAACATCACAACTCCTGAGAAGATCTGTATGGAAGAATGGGCCAAAATACCAGCTAAAGTGTGTGCAAACCTGGTGAAGACCTACAGGAATAGTTTTACCTTCGTCATTGCCAAGTATGGCAAAGTATTGAGGAGAACTTTTGTTAATGAGCAAATACTTATTTTCTGCACCATTATACAAATAAATTCTTTAAAAATCATACAATGTGATTTCCTGGATTTTTTTTTACATTCTGTCTCTTATAGTTGAAGTGAACCTATGATGAACATTACAGACCTCTCTTTTTAAGGGGGACAACTTGCAGAATCAGTGGATGCCAAACACTTTTTTGCCCCAGTGTAGCTTAACTAAAATACCACAGCACATGTCTAGAAATAGAAACCTTTGTGCTCACAATGATTAAATTACAACTTGTTAGAAAACAACTGAATGCATCATTAAAACTCAACTTAATATTTTTGTTATAGTTGAGAATACAGTTTAATAACACCTAGATGTGTAAATAATACACTGAATGTGACTAATGTGACTAAAGTGACTAAAGTAGTGGATTATACACAATTGAATAAGTTTTCACTTAAGGTGCATTATATGATTAAGTGCTACTAATTCCAATATAACAAAATCAGTGCAGCTCAATCTGCAATCATGCATACTAAAAACGATTTGATTTACACCCAAATATATAATAAGTGTTGGTGAAGAAAGTTCTCTAATTTTATTTCACTAAAAATTACTATACATGACAGTCAAAAAATCTGATTTGTATTCACAGCCTGTGTAAAATATACATTTATAGTGATCATTATTTATTGAAAGTGTGTGCATCATCTAGTTTCACCATTTTATATACGCAATAAGCCTCATAAGACCACGAGTTACAGTTATTTTACCATGAGTACAGGAGCATCATTTTTACGCTTTATAAAAACTCACAGCCTTAAGTGACCTGTGTATTCAAAAATTGATGCAAATGAATCTATTTCAGAACTGTGCACTGGACATTTTCACTGTCATTTCAAAGCATCCATGTTTAGGAGTGTGTCTCAGCCACACATACATACCACGCGAGAGAAGAGGCGGAGGGTCTCCAGGTCCTCCAAGATGTTGCTGTTCTTGGTGGTGACCAGCACCATATAGAGTTTCTCCAGAGGCTGATAGACATATCGCACACTCTCTGTCTCCACAAATGTGTGTTGCTTCCCCGTGTTCATTAGTTTTGGGAAGGCGGCCAGCAGGCCCTCTACACGCGTCCGTGTCATCTCTACGAACTGCCGTGACACCAGAGCCTTCCCTGCCTTGGTGCACACTGCTGCAGCCAACAGCACCTGTACATGCAATCAAAATGGTCACTGCATCTCCAAGCAAACACTAACAAACCATAATCACATGCTGTAGCACTACTGACCAATCACAGATTCCTGATGCAAGTTGATTTGATATTTAATATTTTACAACATTCTGCAATTTACTGTGCAGCCCTAACATGCAAAGAAAATACCTTTTTCCCCCCTCAGCTTTTCATTAAATTTCATCTGCTTTAGAATTATTTTTTTAAATCTTCATTTTAACTTTAATTTCAAACTTTATATACAAACAAGTACATACAAACAAACAAAGCAACCAAATGTGAGGTACATGAACAACTTGAGCACATATAGAATAAATCAAGTAGCAATAACTATGCAAAAGAAATGCAGAAACACAATTAAAGATAAAATACATTTAATTAATTAAATAAATAAGGAAATGATTATGATGATGATTAGGTGCATAGTGTGTCTGCTTTAGAAAATGTCACATTAGGCTACTCGTTTTTTTTTCTTTTCTACTAAACTGAACTCCACTGAAAAAGAAATAAAGGCTGATATTTAACCAACATACGAAGGCTTAATTTATGTGTCTGCAATGGGTTGCAAAGCACATCACAAGAACAGCCAAGGATTAAGGGAAAAAAACCTAGGTGCATGTGAAGACTGCTTCCACATTTTTTCAAGCTAAGTGCTAATTGCCATGCTAATTCAACACCTTCTGCTGTGAATGTTTGACAGGGGAGGGGCTCTCCTATTCCCATCAGGTAAGAACACAGTGAACTGAATCTTCTAGAACTAGAAATACAACTCAAAGCTAATACTGGTGTCTGCTTTTTAGCTGAGTAAGTCATCTTCCAAGGTTCATTCAATCCACACATCTTAAAGAAAGAAGCACATTTAACAAAAAGCAGCTTTCAGTTTTAGAGGGTAAATATGGCAACAACCACTACACATGAAGCTCAGTCTCAGGTACCATTTCTGTATGTACAAGACCAAACATAAAGTCAAAAAGCCTTTGACTTAATATGATTCAGACCAACGTTTGCAAAAGCCAGGATTAGTCTGAATTGACAGGTCAATTAATGACAATAATATTTTTATTATTATTTTATTCTTAACAGCCCTAATTACAATGCTTATAACATTAACTTGCACATCAAGTGAGCTGACCATTTAATTCTACAAGACGGAACAGTTATTAATTTAATTTAAGATTGTACAGAGTACAATTAATTTGACAAAGTTTTCCTTAAAATACTCTAACAAGAGAAATCACAGCTATTCCCGTTTTGCTACTGGGAAAGGGGTTTAGCTCCGTTTTGTGCCACTGGATGATTTTAAACAGTAAAAGCAAATACTTATGTTGATGAAAATGATCCGATTTTTAAAAGCTGAAATATGTCCTCCTCTAAATCCTATAGTGTAAATCACACAGACCTAATTATGATGCTATGGAAAATACCTGCAGTAATGTGTGAAACTGGGTGGTTGTCATAAACAGCTACATGTGTGGACAGACATTACACTAGACATTGCATCATTGCAGTGAGGATTTGACTGCATTTAGCCACAAAAGCATTAGTGATGTTGGTGTAGATGTCCTGGATCAGAGACACCAATTCAGTTCATCTAAAATACCTGATGGTGCAGTACCACTGCAGATAGTGTAATTCCACTGCATCAAACAGTGTTTGGCACTGGGCAGTGTGACCTTAGGATCATTAAGACTTCTCCATTCTAATTACAATGGCTTTCTACAAGCTGTAAGTAACAAAGTTAGGGGCAGCAATAAGTACATGTTGAATGAACTGAATTCACTAAGCAAAAAAGCTGCTTGTGGATACTTTTGTACGCACAGCTTGCTATGGAAAACAGCTGCTTTATATGAATGAGGAAGGGAGTGTGTGTATGCTAGAACCCATTAGCCACTGATGCGTTTACAAATCACACACAATATGTCAGATTATTTTGTTGTACAACAATAAAGACTAATCATCAATTTGCAAACATCTATTGACATTCCTGCTCCGTGACAGTTGGATCTTGTCCCCCTTCACGCACGCAGGCAAATCGGTCGTGGCCTACGGTCTACTGACACTGTTCTGGACAGTTAGCTTAGCTTAGCATAAGAAGCTAACAGGCTATGTTGACGTTTCCAAAACAAACCTCTTTAAGTGCAAATACAAAGAGCTGTCTGTATGAGTGGCGGGTCTTAATACTTTGGAAAATGTGGTCTAAATCATTTGAATCAAAATATGAACTTACAAATGTTTTTTTCTAACCATTGCCGTCATGTTTTAGCCGCTATCGTTAGCTTCGTATGAGCATCGCGTCTGAGTGTAAGCCTTAACACGTCGCACAATTTTTCATCCGTTTATTCAGCAAACAAAGAAGATGAACTCACCATTTTCAGCGTCTGCTTTCGTCTTTGTCGTTTAAGCTCCCGACGACGGTTGTCCTGTGTGACAAAATCGCGGTCGTAATGAATAAATGGGTAGTTTGTTTGCGGAGCTTCGCCTGCCTGTCTGCGGCTCAAATATGGCAGAAGCGCTGAGCCACGTATCCACCGGAAAAGCCCCGTCACAGGGGTCAAAGGTCTGCAGAACATGTGGAAGATTCAGCATCAGCAGCGTTAGCAGACGAGGAGCGAACAGGCCACGTCCTGAAGAGGGTGGTGCAGGAAAGCATACACACGGCTCAACGTTGGAGTAAAGACTTATTACTGAGGTGGAGCACTGTGTAACTTACTCACGTCAAACTTAGATGGATTTGTTCTTCCCTAATGATTGCTCACATGGGAAACCTTTCTCTTTAACTCTGTGTCGTGAAGAAATTCAACGTTATGCATATGTCATGGACTGACATGCAATGTTTAAGTGCAATATTCCCCTGTGCATTGTTTTCCTTCACTGTGTGTAACATCTGCAACTTATAAATATAACAATGCAAATTTCCCCCTTGTGGAACAAATAAAGGTTTATCTTATCTTATATCATTATAGTTCAATATTAACTATAGGCATTGATTGTTTTTTGTTATTTCATTCTGTTATATTGGTGATAACTTTTGTACTGCTTCAAACGGGTTATATTTCTAAGATTTATCAGTGTTTTAGACCAATAGTGCATCGAAGGAAAGAAATAAAAGTTCACAGGATGACACTGGTTTTACCTGAGGATGAATTTATTCTACCTCTACAGTAGCACCTCTACATCTTATGTTTACATTTTATGGTTTAGTCACTAAATTAATACTGGTGCTGTCTAGAAAACACAGTTCCTTTAATAATTAATCATGCTACTCTAATACTGAAGTGTTAATGTTTTTGTCATTTGAGGAATATGGGCCTTAAAATGAATGTTTCAAACTGTACATATAATTTTCAGTATTATTATGATGCCTCAATCAAAATACATGTGCAAATTGCTGTTAAGACATTTTTAGAGTTGTTTAATTTGTACAACATACAAACATTTAGAGCAAATTAATTCCTATGTAAGAAATTTTCTCATGTAGTTTAGGCTGTGTAGTTATTTTTTATTATTATTAGAAAAATTGTATTAGAAAACATTTCAACACATCAAAACTGTTCATAATGTAAACTAGCTAAATTGTTTTTTCTATTAAACTTAATCAGGTAAAAACAATCCAGTATGCATGGTGCCATAACTTTAGTGTTAAAAGATGGTTAAAGAACTCTGATATCCCTTTTTTAAAAATATAATAATTACTATTATTACTAGTATTTTAAAAGTATTTTAAATGTCAAGTTTCTACTAACAGTATTTTGACTTTTCATTTATGTTATAGTAGCAACACGTGTGGATTAGAGCGGGTGAGTGTACCTTCCTGCTGTTGGTGAATGGCTGTGTTCCAAACAACACGTTTTCGACATACTACAGCACTGAATGAACTGGTTGATTTTTTTGCACACTATTGAGTGTAGCAGTACGCCGTTTGGAACGCGGTCAGTGAAATGGGGTTCGTCTACCAGTATGCGCAGCGTAGTGCCAGCAGGACGTCCTGAAACACCAAACATTTTGGTGGAAACACCCGGAAGTAGCGACGTCCGGCCAGAATGATTGGATTCTTTTGAAAAAGTTATTCTTAATGAATCGTTCGAACCGATTCGTAGTAATTCGACTCTCCCAAGAATGAACCTCATCACATTAAGGACTACACTGTGCTGCACTAAGGTGTGTGTGTGTGTGTGTGTGTGTGTGTGTGTGTGTGTGTGTGTGTGTGTGTGTGTGTGTGTGTGTGTG
>JBBIGC010078636.1:0-10484 GCA_037576955.1 Lepidarchus adonis
TCTTCTTCTTCTTCTTCTTCTTCTTCTTCTTCTTCTTCTTCTTCTTCTTCTTCTTCTTCTTCTTCTTCTTCTTCTCTATACATCCTTGTTCATTTTCTTGTTAACCCTCTTCTTCCTCTTCTTCTTTCTTCTTCTTTTCTTTTTCTTATTGTTTCTCCTCCTCCTGTTAATACTCTTCATCCTGCTTCTCATCTATATTCACATATATATATATGTGAATATACAAAATGAAGGCTAGATTCTGTGCTCTTTAATATCCAAAACTAACATAATGCAATTTGAAAGTGGCACTAAAGGTTGAATGGAATTGCTTTCACATGATGGTGACAGTGAGACATGGCTATTTATTTACTTATTTATTTAGCTTGTTTGTTGTTTGTTGTTTGTTTCGATATGTTGCTTTAGACAGTGCTATAAGGAGTTTGACTGGAACAGGGCCACTTGATCCCAATCTAAAAAGGCAATAACAGAGCACAACAAAGTTAATGAAATTTCCTTCACTCACCTTCATTGAACAGTCCGCTGCTAATTTTTGTAAAAAAATGCACACTTGACAAGTTTATGAACAAGTGTTCTTGACATGTCTGCTAAATAGTGTAGAACAAGCTTTCCTTCAGGGCCAATAGCTCAGCAGCAACACTGGGATTAACTGCCACTGAAATGATATTAGAAACTAATCCAAAGAGAGGCTTACTGGACTTTCACACTGAGGGACGGATTTCTGCTTTATTGTTAAGATATAAAGGTTGAAGCAACTAAAGGTGGTAAAAGTTACATTTACTCATTCAGGTAAATGTGTTTTATGAAACCGAATTATAGTATAATGACTAATTATGTAATTCTATATATTATGTGACTGATTTCTGACTTATTTATGATATGTGACCTAATTATATTGTACCTGGTGGCTATTGTCAGGTTTAGTTCAGGAAGGAGGCGCAGATGCTGAAAGCAAGAACATTTATTTACAGAAAATAAAGAAAATAAAGAGTTTAATACACAAGGCATACATAGTCATATGGACACAAAATAAAACACTTTTTTTGATGGCCACGTCTTTACTTCTTTTTTTTTAAAGTATATTCAATATCCATCTCCAACTTCCCATAAAATTATTATTATGAAAAAAATAAGATGCAATAAAATATATATAGGTCCATAAATATCAGTACATTTACACAATTCTAATCTTTTCAGCTCGATTCTCCACCACACTGGATTTGAAGTGTAATGAACAAGATGTGTTTAAACTGCAGACTTTCTGCTTTAATATGAGGGTATTTACATACAAATCAGTTGAACGGTGTAGAAATGACAACACTTTGTATTTGTGCCTCCCACTTTATAAGGGACCAATAGTAATGGGACAATTGGCTGCTCAGCTGTTCCATGGCCAGGTGTGTGTCATTCCCTCATTATCTTATTTACAAGGAGCGGATAAAAGGTCTAGAGTTTATTTCAAGTGTGCTGTTTGCATTTGGAATCGGTTGCTGTCAACCCACCCTATGAGATCCAAAGAGCTGTCACTATCAGTGAAGCAAGCCTTCATTAGGGCTGAAAAATAGAAACAAACCCATGAGAGAGATAGCAAAAGCCTTAGGTGATGCCAAATCAACTGTTTGGAATATTCTTAAAAAGAAAGAACACACTAGTGAGCTCAGCAACACCAAAAGCCCCGGAAGACCACAGAAAACAACTGTGGTGAATGAGTAAAGAATTCTTTCCCTGTTGAAGAAAAAACCCTTCACAACAGTTGGTCAGATCAGGATCACTCTCCATGAGGTACATGTATGTGTGTCAAAGTCAAAAATCAAGAGAAAACATCCCCAGAGTGAATACAGAGGGTTCACCATAAGATGCAAACCATTGGTCAGCATCAAGAACAGCCTTTACAGTTCTGGAACAACATTCTATGGACAGATGAGATCAATTTGTATCAGAGAGATGTGAAGGGAAGAGTATGGAGAAAGAAAGAAACTGCTCATGATCCAAAACATACTCATCAGTGAAGCATGGTGTTGGTGTCATGGCATGGGCATGTCTGAGTGCCAATTGTCTTGGTTCCTTTGTACTTATTGATGATAAATTCTGAAGTGTTTCGGGCAATATTATCTGCTCAGAATGCATTGGACGGTGCTCCACAGTGCAGATGGACAATCACCTGAAGCATACTATGAAAGCAACCAAAGAGTTTTTTAAGGCAAAGAAGTGGAATGTTATGCAATGGCAAAGTCAATCATCTGACCTGAATCAGATTGAGTATACATTTCACTTGCTAAAGACAAAATTGAAGCGAAAATGTCTCAAAAACAAGCAGGAACTGAAGATAGTTGCTGTAGCGGCCTGGCAGAGCATCATCAGGGATGTAACTCAGCATCTGGTGATGTCTATGCATTCCAGACTTCAGGCTGTGATTGAATGCAAAGGATTTGCAGTATTAAAAAGTGAAAGTTTGATTTATGATTGTTAATTTTTATCCCATTACTTTTGGTCCCTTAAATAATGAGAGGCACATATACAAACTATTGTAATTCCTACATCGTTCAACTGATTTGTATGCAAATATTATCAAATTAAAGATGTAGTTTGCTTCATTTCAAATCTGCTGTGGTGGTATATAGAGCCGAAAGATTAGAATTGTGACAAGAGAGAGAAAGGGAGAGTTAAGAATAGCTTAAATCAGCTCTTCAATTCTAATGACATTTGGCATAAAGAAAAAAAATTTAAAGACAGAAATTCAAATGTTGAATTTTCATTACAACAAGAGGCACAAGTTATTGTTGCGATTTCAAACCATTTACTGTATTTTTTTTTTTAAGTTATGATCCTACTGTTTTCTTTTTCAATTATAATAAATAACAACAATAAAAGATTTTATCATCTGTCATTTTGTTGCATTTTAATTAAATCTGTTGAAAATACAAAGCAAGAAGCTCACATGAAGCCTGAAGTTCTCTTCTAGCCTTAAAGGGTTTAGGGGAGTAATTACCTGGCCTACTTTATCCAAACCTATTCTCAGCTCTGAATGAGCCCTTTTGCATGCTGTAAACACTTCACTTGTTTTAAAGTGCTGCCAACCACTTTGACAAAACAATTTAGCGTCTGCTCCACTTCTACATGTTGCCTCTCCAGAGGTGGGGTAGCAAGCACGGATACTTCATGTGCGATTACGACACTTTATTCTTGGCGAGAAACTACAACGCTGTTGAAACAGTAAGAGCCACAAAGTGATTGTGAAGAGAGGCTCTTTATTACAATAGCTTTTGACCATCGTTTTAACAGCATTGCACAACTGTAAGTGAATGCATTTTTTGTGCATTAGCTACCACAAAATGACTCATTAAATTTGTCCTGATGTTACTGTTTTCTAAAATGACAGTTTACTTGGTACACCTATCTTGTACCTGCACTCACTGGCCTTTTACTCTTACAACTTGTGCTCTTTAGATTTCAGATTTAGTTACAGACTGTAGACCCCCCCCCCCTCCCCCACCAAACCCGATCCATCGATGGAACCACTGGATGACCAGAGCTGATCAGATATTATTATATCAATAGTGTCCTATTTTCAGTGACATTGACATGAGTGTTTCTAGCTTGGGTTTTGCACACAGTTGGGTTAAAGTCTACATACAAAAATATCCCAGCTACATTGGTCCTCTGATGAGAGTCTGAAAAGTTTCAGGAAATTTAGAGAACTCTCAGTCCCTGTTGGACATGGCCAGAAACCTTTGAGCCCTCTGAAGGCATGGCATGGGAAACCAGCATGCTACTGTGATAAATATTGCTACATGGCATCGGGCGGACTTTGGAAAAATATAGTGAAAACTACACACTCTGTCACTGCATCAAGAAATGCAGCCTGAAACTAACATGTTAAAAAAAGCCTTTCACCAACTCTATGGTACCACTATGGTATCACTGATCTCACCTAAGGAACTGCAGATGCCTCTTCATATTGAGCTCTTAATCTTATACGTTTTTTTTTTTTTTAACTCTCTGGTGTCGACCAGAGGAGCATGGGTTCCCCTTCTGAGCCTTAGTTCCTTGGGTTTCTTCATATAAATAGGGAGTTTTTCCTTGCCATTGCCGCCTTTGCCGCATTTGGGGCTCGGACTCCGGATTCTGTAAACTCTGTAAAACTGCATTGTGACAATGTCAGTTGCAAAAAGCGCTGTATAAATAAGTTGATTTGACTTGACTACTGACTTGTATACAGAAATACTGTTCCTTGGACCTGAACTCTTCTCAGATAGGCCAAAAGACTGTGATCAGATGAGGGCATGTGAGAGAAATTTTCCATCATCAAGGTAGTGTCTTTTCCTGGGATGTCCATGGATATTTTAGCAAGAATGTGCAAGAATTTCACTTGTGGATTTGCGGCAATTAGTCTCCTCAGTTCCCAAATCATTTAACAGTGTAATTAATATTAAAGGTGATGTAACACTGTGGTAAATACAATCCTGTCTGAACTTTTTATGAGCACAGGCATCAAATCCTAACCAATTTGATTCATTAAAATTTCAAAGTAGTTAACAAATCAC
This sequence comes from Lepidarchus adonis, assembly GCA_037576955.1. Lineage (NCBI taxonomy): Eukaryota > Metazoa > Chordata > Actinopteri > Characiformes > Lepidarchidae > Lepidarchus > Lepidarchus adonis. The sequence goes on from JBBIGC010078636.1 coordinate 4,545, forward strand.
ACATTCTTTTTTTTATTGCATTTTATGAAAAAACCCAACTGGAATTGGAAAACTCACAATTGGAAATGTGGTTTTTAGGATTTAGCATTAGGTGTAGGATTTAGCATTAGGTGTAGGATTTAGCATTAGGTGTAGGATTTAGCATTAGGTGTAGGATTTAGCATTTGAAGAATAGTATAGAGCACAATTTTCCACATGTTCCCACCTTTTCCCACCTGTCCTGTAACCTACATCTCCAAATTTCAACTCAGTATAGGCTTATTAATTATTCGATTTACTGGATTGTGTGCACTGGGAGCAAGGCAATGGGGTCCTCCATGACCAGGCTTGGGAACCACAGGTCCACAGGTTCTCTTGATTTTACTTCATATCAATTCAAGTTATCAACAATGAATTGAGGAGAATTTGAAGGCAGCGCTTCTAATGTGGAGAGCTCCCTTTAGTCTGTCTTAATGCACTTCAGAGGCCTTGGAGCCTGGGGCCACCACTGTTAAAGCCAGATAAGTCCAATTCCTGCTCAGTCCCAGTAGTAAAGCAGAAATTCCAGCCAAGCCACTCACTCTTTTACTCCATTTCCAAACACCTCCAGAGACATCAAGACCATTATTACTTCTTGCCTCTCTCTATCCAGCTAAAAATATATAAATAAAAAAAATAAAAAGGCCACATCATCTGGGCTAACACTCAAGCCATGGCATTCACAGCATAAGTAAAAGAAGAGAACAGCAAGTAAATGGGAAGGAATCCCATTTCCTGTGTCCTTTGTTCTGCAGTTTTGGTAGGGGCTTTAAAGTTTTTGTAGCAAGCCAGCTCAAGGGAGCCTCTCTGGCTGGCTCTTCAGTAAACCGATTCCTCTTGGCAGCTAAAAGAGCAACAGTGCCAGCACAGACAATGGCACACAGATCATCAAGTGCCGCCTTGGAGGTAACAGGAGCTATATTGGTTACCTTGGTTACTGGATTCCCTCATCCACGGGGTGCAGTTAAGAATGAGTGTGTCTTTTGTTATGAGGACCCTCTTTGGAAGACACGTAAAGCAATGGTTGGGAGAGCCATCGAATGTGATTCCTGGAGATATGCACTTCAAGAGGAAAACTAACTGAATTCCTTAAAGGCAGGACTTGATGGACAGGAATTCCAATAGCAAACAAAATGTGTAGTGTTTCTGAGCTGTAGATGATGTGATGATGTCATCATGGCAAGTCATGCTTAATTGTTACCTGTACCTGGAAGTCGCTTTGGACAAAAGCGTCAGCCAAATGAATAAATGTAAATGTAAATGTAAGTCATCTTATTTGTTGGCAATGCATGTAATATTTCTAATCAGAAAGAATGGAGTTGTATTGGAATGGGCTAAACTGTGGAACAACTCACTAACTAAGCAAAGAAACAGTGTGAAATCACCATCAACTGGCATGTTATGATTTCATGTCACATTCTGGTTTAATGCCATGATATCAAATAGTACACTTTTTGTCATTGCTAAAAGCATGAAGCTTTCAGAATAATCACAATAAATACATAAATAAATATTAATTTGTTAATTAATAGATGTACCTCACATATGAAAATCACCAAAGACACCGCACAGAGCAACAAGCACGATGACAGTGAGCCCAGCCATTTACCACAAAACTTGCACAAACAACAAAAAAATACCCCAAATAGTCCAATACACACATACACAACAAATTCCCCACAAATAAACAAATGCAACCCCGACCAAAACACACATAAACCCATTAAACCTGCACACTACCCTAAGCCTCAGCTTCACTACATTGACCCCATCGTAGCTGTGGATGTCCCCAGTCACTTAGTCTAGCCCTGCTTGACATGGGGGGGCAATGAAAGCGAGGGCTCATCCTGTCCTGTGTCCAAGCTGCGTGGCCAAGGTCTGGTTAAGCCATTGCAATGTTGCGACAGCCCCTTTTTGGCCGTTTTCTGGAGCAAGTCCAGCCCCATGAAGCAGCAGTCTTGAATCTGGCCTAATAAAAATAGGTGGCTGATTGTAACTGATTGAATTGATTCCAAGCAGAGCCCGCCCTGGCCCAAGCGCACGCTGTATTCAGGCTGCTGTTGGGTACAAAGTCCATCATAATGGCTGGTGGGGCAGCACCATGTGATGTGGTCCACCCTTCCGCACTGGAAACAGTGGCAATCTGCCGCCACTGTGCTGCTCGGATCCTTCCAGAGTCGCTGTGACCTCTTTGCCCCTTCTCTCTCAGCGCCCACTCCATCGTCCACAGGTCGCACTCAGTCCACTGTGTCCTGCCCTGGGAGCGCTGCTTCCTTCCGGTCTGCCATCCCTACAAGCTTTTGGCAATTTCTCTTCCAGCTGGTGGATGAGCCGCTCAATCTCTCAAAGTGTCAGACGCCTCATCCCACTTCTGACACCAATGTGACGATTTTCCGGCATGTATAATTGTCTAGGGAAATAATGAAGACTGACACCAAGGTTTTTATGCTCGAATTGGGCAACGACCTTTCGCTTTAATAAAGCTCTGAAAAGAACTTGTAAAGCAAGTGCGCCCCCAACTGGCATAGCACACAGAGCATTCAGGCATCAGAACCCAACTGACTTTGTATGGCTGAGCTTACCGAAGTCACAACACAGAGCAACAAGCAGCCCCCCCCACCCTGCTGCACTAAACAGTACATTTAAATTCAACTAATCATTTAGGGATGTTGTCTTTTTGTACTGAATTATACTTTTAGTGAATGTGTTTTCATGTTTTTAGATAGGCTGCCACATTTAAGCAAGACACACCCAGTACCAGGTTTGCATAATCAATGTAAAAACCGAGGCCTATTGGGAAAATACAGTACACATTGAAAATATTTCCACATATTCTGTTGAATTCTGAGTTCTATTTAATTTTGTGCATATTTGTTTGGATGTTTGGTCATTAATTCATTATCAGGAGCTAAAGCATTGCGGTGGGGAATTAATGAATCATTATTCATTATAGTGCTGTAGACCATAGCAACTGGTATATTAAAGCTGGATCCTGAAACTGGGTTAACTAAATTTAAAAAGCACTCAAAGACACGTTGACAGGTGTTAAGGTATGCTTAACATAATGTATAAAAACAAATAAGACCACCAATAGAAGATGTTATGTGACTGCAGAATTTTAGAGGGCTGTGAAAAAGTCAACAGACAACCTGAGAATGGAGGCCAAGGAGCAAAAAAATAAATAAATAAATAAATAAATAAATAAATAAATAAATCTAGCCAAGAAAAGAAATACTTCAAAGTGTTCAGAAAATTATACCCTGGGGTGGTGTTTCATGGTAAAGCAGTTTGAAAGCTCTGTGGCTCCCATGTAAATAACAAACTACTGGCATTCTGAGAATTTTCATAAGATTCTTCAAACAATTAGATTTCCTTCATGAAAATTAAACACATGCACAACCATTACACTTACTACACCAAAGTATTTAAACCTGTTACAGTGTTATGAAGATGGGGAGGATAAAGTATTGATGTGCTGTTTGTGTCTGTAGGCAAAGTGCATGAAGAAACCATGAAGAAAGCCATTACGTTACCCTGGCAGTTGTTGCAGCTTTCAAAACTTCAAATGTAGAGATTGGAGCAATGAGACAAAAAATATGCTGTTCAGTTATATACAAACCTTTTGCCCAGTGCTTCAGACATAAGGACTTTGGTCATACGGGACGAGTTATTGACCACAAATCTTTTTTGTTTCTTATTTGTTTGTTTGTTTGTTTGTTTGTCTTTTTTGTGGGGGTGCTGCATTCTACTGCCATCTATCACAGTATTGTGGACTACTGTGATTGATATTCAGAAGCTGAATTGTCCTCAGGCTTCCTTTCTTTCTCTCTATACTTACTGAAGCTCTGCAGGGAAGTTTATGCACAGTATCTACAACTGCTTTTGTGTTTTTTTGTTTAATCTCAGACTCTCTTGTGTAAAAGTGATTCATCTTCAAGCTTTGGGCATTACACTTACAGTAGCAGCCATGCAACAACAGTAAGAGAAGCAATGAGGCAAGAGAAAGAGAACAAAGAATGAAAGAAGGAGAGAGAGAGAGAGAGAGAGAGAGAGAGAGAGAGAGAGAGTTTATTAAAAAGAAATACGAGGTCTAAAGCTGAGTGTACTCTACACATAACAGATCGTTTACACCAAGAGCATCACACACTTAAGTAGGGAGAGTATGTGAGATATTCTGAATTTCAGGAATAATCACTCAAAGCCTCAAATCTTGACATGGCCATGCAATACAATGCATATACTACCTAACAGAAATGTTTGAGCACCCCCGGTCAAATAACACTTTTTTCTAATAAAAATATACATATATATATATATAACATGATTCCTCAGTGCTGTCACTCCATACATTTTGACATGTAAATAGGTGTAATCCAAAAAAGCCACATTTTTAATAATTATTTAATCATTTTTAGCACTAACCACCATTAAAAAAACAAAAAAACAAAACGTATCTATAGGCCTGGGACTCAGCACCGGCACATACATCAACCCGCCATTAGCCAAAAACACCCCGCGAGCCAACACTCCAAAAATTTGTTACAAAATTAAAGGGCCCCTCACAAAAGCGATCCCCACTGCTATGAGCAACAATGTGTATCAGTTTAGATATATTAATAAGTTAGCTTGTTGGGTCACTCAGTTCGAAAAGTTGATGTCATTATGTATTATTATTGTATCAATAAAATAATTGTATTCATATTTAAGGTATTACGTTATTAGGTTAACTAAATAAAGGCTTTTCAGAAGTGGAGGGGATGAAATGGGACATGCCAAAAAGTAATGAGTAGAGTGTCCCCAGTGTAAATGACACCTGTGCACCTACAGTATTGTCTGTCTGAATCACTCACTCACCATGTCACACACTATAGGACTTTTTCAAAAATATGTGCAAGTCTCTGATCAGTTCAGCTGCAGTAGATCTGAAGGCTAAAGGTCTCATTTCTCCTCTCATGCCAGCAGATCATCTGCACTTCCAGTCAAGCTTCTATACCAGAAAATCATTTCAGCTTTTTAAAATTGATCAGAGTGGGGCAAACCGGGGGCAAAACCAGGCTGAAAGTATATAGTGTAGGAGGGAAAGAGTATGAGCTGTATGACTATAGGTCCAGTCAAATTAGAAGATAGCGGCTCAGATACTTGCAGATAAAGTGGTAATATTTATTCTAAAGCCTAACAATGCCTGGTTGGTGTCAGAATAAGCTGGTTTCAATATACTGGATCTGTAGTGGTCTCGGGAAACAAAAAGCACTTTACTACACTATATCTACAAGAGAGAAAAGACAAATGCAGCAGTTAAAAACAGACAGAAAGTGAATGAGAGAGAAGGAAGGATCGGGGTGGATTTAGAGAGAGGGGGAAAAGCAAAATCAATGTTGCATGTTCTGTAAAACATTGCCTGCACAGATAAATCAGAGCATGAGATTATCCAAGAGCACAGAACAGAAGCTTTTCATCAATTGCAGATCAGGAGCTGCGATCGATCTGCCGGGCCACACTGCATGCTTGACGCTGACCAGTTCTCGCTGCCTCTTGCTTTCATACAGACCCCTGCCAATCCCTCCTCCACCTTTGCTTCAAGTCTACATTAAATTAAAGATCACAGGGGTGGGGGTGCTGGGGAGGTGGTGACTTGGTGCCATTTTGTGGCAATATCCTGGGCATCTAAGTCTGCTTAGCTCATTATCTTAGACGAAGTAAATACACCCTCTAACAATATCACAGCAGTTATGCAAAATATCACCTGTGTCTTTAGTGTCAAGGCTTTTGGCACATGAGGTCATGTAGAGTTTGACAGCAAAAAAAAAATCATAATTTCCTATAGTCACCCTATGGCATTTGAGTAATAAAGACCATATTGAACCTAATGGGCGATGCAAATAGTTGAGTCAGTTATTATACCAAGTAAAATACTACTACTAA
>JBBIGC010078674.1:0-10482 GCA_037576955.1 Lepidarchus adonis
AGAGAGAGAGAGAGAGAGAGAGAGAGAGAGAGAGAGAGAGAGAGAGAGAGAGAGAGAGAGAGAGAAAGAAAGAGAGAAGTATGTGTCTTAAAACAGTAAATTGTAAAACCTCTGGATGGTGAGCATCATGTTAAGTTTAAGGGTAGAGCAAATCTTTGAAACCAGTCACATTGCTAAACAAATTACAATTCACCTGAAGACACTTAAAACAGTTTTTATAATATCTCAATTATTAACACCTCAGTTATTATTATCATCAAAATGACAGCTAAAGATGGTCAAACATTTATTATCACTGCCTTTTTCAAAATGACTACACAATGAAAAGATGGACGTTGTTGGCCAGACAGTTTCTGAACATCTCAAGCTCAGACATCTGTTTGCCCTATTCTGCTTACAGCTAGTGACTGCATTCTGTCTTTAAGTGAATGTTATTGGTGAGTGAAACTTGCAGATTTTGCTGGTGCATAAGCATAAATAATTATTTTTTATTTCAATTTTAATGTCTATGATATTTCTGTAATACATTTGTTTCCCAAGATATTTTTTTCATTTATTTCTTTTTTTATATATTTTTATAAATATTAGATTTGATTTAATTTTAAGATAATTTAATTCTTGAACTTTAATTATATTAACGGTTTGTATTTTATTTACATTTAAAACTTTTGGTATTTCTTGGCAATGTAAGCTGTCAGTAAAGCTTATAAATCTTACTTACACCAAGCTGATGGTCTTGCTGAGTTAGCGCAATAATAAAGCATATTTTTATATATGCAGCAGATTAGGCTTGTAAAATGTCAGCCCACCACATTAGCCTCCAACTGATATTTAAAAAAAACAGAGTCAGAGGCTAATCCTCACTGGGAAAAAATGCTACAAAGGAGTGAACTCCCGCAGACTGGCAGATAGGATAAAGGAAGGAGAACAAGACCAAAGCAAAGAGAAGCAAAAAATAAAAGAAGTCCAAGTGGAACAGCTTCAATGAATTTCTGGACTTTGTATTACAGATATGCATGGCAGAAATAATTCTGCTATAATGCAGAGTTTGAAGATTGAAAGGAAAGAGGCAAACTCGTTGGTGCTCTAGAGATTTTAGAGAAAATTGAGAGAAATAGCTAAAAGAGACAGACCTACATTTACTGTTGTTCTGTTTTATTATTTAATTGTAATAATATGCATAATATCACAACTGACCTAGAAATAAAACATTTATTAACAGTATTTCATTTATTATGCTATTATTCCATTCTAATGAAGTCTAAGGAAACCAGGGACAAAATTGTACACCTGCACAAGACTGGGATGAGCCAATCTACAATAGGCAGCAGCTCGGTAAGATCAACCATTGGAGCAATTATCAGAGAATGTAATAAATACAAGATCAGTGACAATCTCCCTCGACTTGGGGTTCCATGTAAGATCTCACCTCCTGGGTACAAATGATCTTGAGAACAGTGAGGAAACAGCCCAGAATAATAAGGGGGGAACTGGTCAATGACCTGAAGACAACTGGGACCACAGTAACAAAGGTTACTATTAACTATGTCATCATGGATTACAATCCTGCAGTGCTCAGGAGGTCTCCCTGCTTAAGCCGGCACATGTCCAGGCTTATTTAAAGTTTGCCAGAGACAATCTGGATGTCATGTGGTCAGATAAGACAAAATGGAAGTCTTTTGTAGAAGCACCACTCACCATGTTTGGAGGGGGAAGAATGCTGAGTTGCATCCCAAGAACACCACACCCACTGTGAAGCATGGGGGTGGAAACATTATGCTTTGGGGCTGTTTTTCTAAAAAGGGGACAGGACGACTAATCCATATTAATATTAATATAAATATTTTGGGCAAAAACCTCCTTCCATCAATGCCTGAATTGAAGATGAAACATTGCTGGATCTTCCAACATGACAATGATCCCAAACACACCATCTGGGCAACGAACAAGTGGCTGCATTAAAAGCATTTCAGGGTTCTGGAGTGGCCTAGCCAGACTCTGGGCATCAATCCAACAGAGAATCTGAGGAGGGAGTTGAAAATCTGTGTTGCCAGGGCCAAAATAGCTACAGCTACAGTGTGTGTAAACCTGGTGAAGACCTACAGTACAGCAAACGTATTACCAACCAAGGTTACATTACAAAGTACTGAGGTGAACTTTAGTTATTGACTAAATACTTATTTTCTGCACCATTATACAAATAATTTCTTCAAAAATCATACAATGTGATTTCCTGGATTTATTTTTTACATTCGGTCTCTCACAGTTGAAGTGAACCTATAATGAATATTACAGACTCTCTCATCTTTTTAAGTGAGACGACTTGCAGAAAAATACTTTTTCCCCACTGTATTTATAACTGGAGCCAGGTGTCAACATACCTGGAGGCTTTTAAGAAGGGACTAGACTAGAGCTACAGTGACTGATAAAAGCCACTCAAACATATTGAGTTCTCTACACAAGAATAGCCATGCATCAGCCACAAAGAACTTTCAGAGGATCTACGATCAAAAACTGTTGATTTACATAAAACTGGAAAGGGTTGCAAAGTGTGAAATAAAAATGCATAGGTTTTTAGAATTAATATTCTAAATTACAAGTTAAATATCTAATTAAGTTAGCTTAGTTAATTAATTTATTTGGATAATGATTGATTATATGACTAGTTATGTAATAAAACACATTTACACTGGACATTCATTCTGTATCAACTCAAAGTTGGCATACTGAATGTAACAAAGCTTAGAGGCTTAGAGGACTAGATAAATAATGACAGATATGTATTAGGGGAATCATGCTGGGAGAGTTAGGAAGAAATAAAATACTGTATCTGGAAATAATGATGTAGGCTAACGATCATTTAGAGATTCACTTCATCAGGGAGAACCATCAGAAAGAGGCAACAGATCATGCAAGAAACAAGCCCCTAAAATGTCTTACTGATTCATTATCCTTTCTTTCAAGTCTCACATTGTTGTTTTGAAGATGCTTTCTTGTTTGTGGAGACTCGAGTTCAAAATCTCATTATGCCAATAACATCAACCAAATCAGCAGAGCTGGAGGTAACTTTGAAACAAAACACTCAATACAAACAATATCCCACATTGAATCTTCTTTCAGTCATTTCTAATCCTTGGGTTTCCTCTCATAAAAAGAATGCTTTGTAGTAAGTCAGTTTTTCAGCTATATGATGGGTTTTTGTCTAGCAGATGGAGATGCTTTGGATCATTGGCATTTGTCATTTTTCAAATACAGTGGTGTGAAAAAGTGTTTGCCCCCTTCTTAAATTCTTTTTTTTCTTTCCATGTGTCACACTGAAATATTTCAGATCATCAAACAAATGTAAATATTAGTAAATATAAGACAACAAAACTAAACACAAAATGTGTTTTTTGAGTGAAGGATTTTATTACTAAGGGAAAAAATCCAAACCTGTTCTAGCTCTTTGTGACAAAGTGATTTCCCCCTAAACCTAATAACTGGTTGGGCCCCCCTTAGCAGCAACAACTGCAATCAAGCGTTTGTGATAACTTGGCCCACTCATCTTTGCAGAATTGTTTTAGTTTAGCCACACTGGAGGGTTTTTCAGCATGAACCACTTTTTGAGGTAAATGGCACAGCATTTCAACAGGATTCAGGTCAAGAATTTGACTAGGTCACTGATAGTCTTGATTTTGTTTTTCTTCAGCCAATCAGAGGTGTGTTTTGGATCATTGTCCTGCTGCAGAAGTCAAGTTAACATATGGCCGGACCTTCTCCTTCAGGAGTTTATGGTAGACAGCAAAATTCAAGCTTTCATTTATCACAGCAAGTCTTCTAGATTCTGAAGCAGTGAAACAGCCCCAGACCATCACACTACCACCACCATGTTTTACTGTTGGTATGATGAACACACGCCTTCAAAAAAGTTTTTTGTTGTCAGTCCACAGAGTATTTTCCCAAAAGTCTTGGGGATCATCAAGGCGTTTTCTGACAAAATTAAGACGAGCCTTAATGTTCTTTTGCTCAGCAGTGGTTTTTGTCTTGGTACACATTTTTGCCCACTGACCTGAACACATGTTTTTGCCATTTGTGGGAAAATTGGTCTCATTGTGAAAGATAGATAGATACAGATAGATAGAGACAGACAGAGAAAGATAGATTATATTGACAAACAGAGACAGACTGATAGACAGACTGAGACAGACTGATAGATAGACAGACAGACAGACAGACAGACAGACAGACAGACAGACAGACAGACAGACAGACAGACAGATAGATAGATAGATAGATAGATAGATAGATAGATAGATAGATAGATAGATAATTTGATCATGTATGTGCTGTTTTCTATAAAAACAATAATGCTGTTCATGTGATTGTCCCTCTCTGTCTACCTTTCCTCCAACGTTTGAGTTCATTTTCCAGGCGCTGGATAATGATTTTCAGCCCTCTGTTCTTCTCTTTCTCCTTCTCATACTTCTTTTTCCACTCCTCAGCTGTTAACTCCATGTTGACTGACACTGTGTTCTTGATGGTCTTCGCTCTGTGTGGAGAGACACAGGGAGATACCTATGAGCTTTTAAAGAGTAACCTTTTGTTTTTTTGTTTTGCCTGGCTTGTCCTGTCAGTTCTGGTTGCCTTGCAGTGTCAGGGCAGTTTCGTAATTATAATTATTATAATACAAACATGTATTAGTTTAAAGCAAGGGGGACAGGATATCTGCACTAGTAAGCTTTGGTTAAATAAATAAATAAATAAATGTGTGTGTGTGTGTGTGGGTGGGGTGGTTGGGGGGTAGGGGTACGTGTGTGCGCCTATGTGTGTATATATGCGCATGCATACTCTTATGTTTGGGTGAGTGTGTAGATTTGAGACTGAAGATGGTTCATAACTAAGCTTTGAAGAGTCCCTGCCCCACTGCCCCAACACCCAATGAGTGAATAGGTGCCCCGAGCACCAGGGCAGCCGGCAGCCCCCGCAGGCAGCAAGCCTACAAGATGTTCGCAGGTCCTCCACAAAGGGGGAGCCAGCAGAGGAGCAAAGAGATCCCCACCCCCAGCTGGGGGAGCACAAAGGATGGCCCACGCCCAGCCTCTAACACCACCAACCTTTACCAGTATTCATGTCTGTAAAATCCAAATAAAAAGATTTGTGTAAAGTTCACTCATGTTAATTATGACTGTGCTCCTCAAGGTAATTAGGCCTGTTCTGTTTTAATTAAACACTTATTTAGAAGGTAGATTAAATAATCTAATAGTAAGTAATCTGAGTTAATACAGTAATAAATGAACCAAGGGTGGATAAAAGGTCAAAAATATAATGTAATAATATTGGAAGACAGTTTCGCATTAAAACATTCTACACTGTAAAACAAATTTAGCTTGAACAAATAAGTTTACAACAGCTATAAAACTGGGAATCTATAACTTTATTATAATTATACCTACCTATCCTATACTATATACTATACCCTAACTATAACTAAACATTTTTTGTTATGTGCAATGACTTAACCTTGGGCCATGAACTTCATATATATTAAACTTAAGATCATTAAGTGTTCTGCTCTAACGGTTTTAAGTGGATTTTCTTGTCTTGTAAACCCACATGCAACTTCCCATTGGGGTCTCAAAAAATGGGTTGCTGAGAGACTTCCTTTTAGAGCTGGGCAATATGGAAAAAAATCCCTATAATTTTTTTCATATTGACTGTATTTCAGATAAAATAGGTATAAATATAATAAACCAAATTCAAACCAAACAAATTAAACCTTAAGTCAAACCAGTCAATAGTGTTACAGGAAAACACAAAAAGAATGGATAATATAACTCTTAGCTCAGTTCCAATTAAAACAGACAATACAAAAATAATAAATTAAAATTTTAAAAACTCTCAGTTCTGATGAAAAACTTTCAGGTTCTACAGGAAAACACACTACATTTGCTTTTCAGATTTAGTGAAGTGGGCAGTGAGGCTCATATACTATGCACTGTGAAGCTTAAAGATCATAGAAATATTAAAGCCATTTTCACAGCTCTAAAGGATGACACTGCTTCAGATGGTTAGTTGTAATTCATCTTTTTAGGAACATGCTGTAGACACAGTGTGCAGTGCAGGTTACTCTGCTTCTCTACACAACTGAATTCCTCTTTTAACAACGTCCATGTTTTTAGAGCTTCAGACTGTGTCCATTGTCATGTCATCAAATGTAACACTGTTGTTTTCGTTAAAATTTTCTGTTGTTATTTTATTTTTTCCTCACTCTCATTCCTGATGAACTGCTGTGTCCAGCTGAAGTAGCATTACTGGCTGAAACATTAGCCCAAACATTAGCTTGCGCCTGTTTCCTTTTCGCATCAACCTAACCTGCCGGCTGTAACTCTATCCCAGCCGATCATTATCGTTGGCTTTTCATGTCGTCTGAAAAACATGGACAGAACGAGTTTTGTCAACAACCATGTCTTATACTGAAATCGAGAAATTTTATATCCCGATAATTCTCGTCATCACTTTTATCGCCCAGCTCTACTTCCTTTACCAACTGCAATAGACACAGAAGATAGACAGAATATGTACTGAGAGAATAATACTGCTTTAAACTGCAAGATCATGTTCACATGAATGAGAAGATGTAGCACAACATATACTGTGCTTCAGCCATAAGACGCACAATATCTGTTATTTTTTCATAAACTCTTTTCTTAGCTGGAATTGAACTACATCTCTTTAGAAAGCTTTGGTTAGAAAGAATTTAACACCACTAGCTTTTCATCACTAAGCTTTTAATTGAACACTGTGTGCTTTACTTCCAATTACTCTGCCTCCAATTCAAACTCATGCTTTCCAAATAGCATTGATTGAGTCTTTTCCTTTGTCAGACACTTTTGCGTGAGAAAGTGAGACCAAGAGAGAATCAGTCTTAATGGCACACAGCTGATAAGTTAAACTGATTTGTAATCACTTTAGCAATGACCCCCTGTTTAAACAGAGCTGGACTATCTACAGCCCACGGTTTTACTGGCTGGCATTGTCAACACTTTTCGGACAAACATCTACTACTTTTACTGCAAATAGATATTAAGACATTACGGTTATCAGAAGGTCCATATATATCCTTTCAGAAAAAAAGGACAGATGTCCACACACTGATAATGATGCTAAAAAAATCTAAGAATATAACTAAATTACTGCAATATATTACTGCAAATGCATTATATTTAATAGATAATATGCATTCTATTAATGATTTACTGTAATTGGTGCTTCATGTTGCTTTGAGTGTAGTTTAAAATCAATAAAAACAGTTCATCTAGTTTCTGCAAATGAGCTTTTTGATAAATATGTAATGTAAGGTGTAACCCTAACCTTTAAGATTCCTTTCAATGTACTTGAAATCTAATTTATTCAGACAGCAGTAGCTTCATTTTTTGGGTAGAGCAGTCGCAGACAGCAGTCATGCAAGAGAAAAATATTTATTTTTGCATGTTGAACGTTATTCTTCCAGGCTGTAACTACGTGGGTAATTATTTAATGGCCTTTATACAACTCTAAACTTCGTTTAAGGCTTTCAGTTGTCTGCCATGCACCAACAGATCAGATTGATGCATCACTTCATTTTATTTGTGCTTCTTATGCCAATTAGACTTCAGCATCTGCTAAGGAAGAGTTTAAGCTTGGGGAGTACACAGGCTGCTTGTGTCTGTAGGGTGTGTACAGTGGAGTTTAACATAGGATGGCTTTGGGCACAGACAAACAGGAAGACATCCAGACATAAATATGTACATTTATAAACACATTGCATTAAAACATATACATAATGAATCTAATTTTCATGGAATTTGTGCTATGAGGTTGGTTTAAAGTTTTCAGTTCTATTCTATAATGTGGATTATAATAAAATATGAAAATAGCCTTATGTGTGTAGGTGTGTCCAAACATTTGACTTGAAAAGTCCATGAAAGAAAAACACTTAATGAAGCATAATTTGTCTCTGGACTCTGGTGCACTGCCAAGGGGGAAAGTAATCATATGCCAGCACTTCCAGTAAGGATTTCAGGCTTACCTCTGACCGAACATGAGAGTGGACTTGGTCTCGGCCTCGTTAAAGACAGATGGAGAGCAGCAAATGATGATGGTGGTTCTGCAGTTACCACCCAGAGAGTCTTGCAGAATCCGGGTCATTTTACTGTCTCTGTATGGCACGTGGGTTTTCTACAACAGCAAAGGCAACAAGACAGTGTTAACATTAGAATGCTAAATTACACAGACAGATACAACAATGCTGAATATTGTTAAAGGTGTACAGCGATACATCATTCATAGGAATTCGAAGAAAGGCACACCCAAACTTTTAATGGGATTTAATTTAGTCTGAAGGTGCTAAAAGCAGTGTAGCCTAGCGGTTAGGAAGGTTGCAGGTTCAAGTCCCAGCCCAGGCACCACTGAGGAACCCTTGACTGGTCCCCGGGCGCGGCTGTGACTGCTGTCTGCTGTGGTGTGTTCACAATGACATATAATCACTTTTACTTCACTAAAGATATACACTACCAATCAAAAGTTTAGACATGCTTGAACGTTTTTCATAATAAATGTAATAATTTTTAGTCAAAGACATATACTTAATGAATATGTTATATTTCTAGGCCATGGGGCAATGGTTGCTGGTTAAAGTCCCAGGCTAGGGGAGCAGGGTACCATTCCCACTACACTTCTGCCTGGTGCTGTTGATAGCTGCCTGCTGCTCCACATTTGCACATGATGGGTTAAATGCAGACGTCTGATGGTGTGATTCAGTGTGTTCACCATGACAAACAGTCACATCCACATACGTCAAATTTATTTCTACAATTCCATCCATCCGTCTATTATCCAAACTGTTCAATCCATTTTGGGTGACGGGGGAAGCTGATGCCAAACCCAGCTGACTATGGGCCAAGGCACAGTACGCCCTGTACAGGAGGCCAACCAATCACAGGGCACAGACAGACAACCACGCTCACACACTTCTAAAACGGAATTTACAGTATATTTTTTCCTTCTTCACCACCAAGCTGTTTTCATTTACAACTTTAATGATTAAGTGAAAAAGAACTTCATAATTTTATTAACCATTCATTAAAAGTTACTAGGTGCCTGGTTTAATGTAATTAGTGGAACACATCAGTTACTCCTAGGTAGGGTAAATTGAAATAGCTCTACTTTGGTAGAAGGTCAGGATTTCTGATTTCTGAACTACATACATGATATTTCATCATTTTTGGCGCTTTTATTATTTTATTATTTCATAAAATATGTGAAATTGTACACACAAACACATCACTATGAGTCTTTTGACTAGTGCAGTTATAATACGAGCATTCAGCTAATAAAAATATTTCTTCCTCATTACTATATTTTACTGTCTTTACCATGTAAGCATGTGCACAATGAGGTTACTTATGGTCCAAAGAAAAGAGGAAGTGGAGGAGAGGCGAGGATGAAACAAGAGGCGAGGGAGACTGAGAAAGGGAGAGAGACAGAGACAGACTACTTACAGTTCCCTCAGCCAGGGCTGCGATGACGTTCCCCAGAGCAGAGAGAGATTTATTGATATTTTTAGCTTCATCCAAGACGGATCCTTCTGCTCCTGTTTTACTGACCTTAAAGGGGCACAGCAAATGAAAAGGAAAGAAATGAGTGAAAGATAGAAATAGATAATAAAATGTATGTAACTAAATGTTTTAAACATACAGACATTAAACATTAATTTTATAACTGTTAAAGTAATGAATTTCCATTTGAATCACATTACAGTGTATAACGTTAACAAATACACACTCAATGGCCATATTATTAGAAACATCTATCTTAGAGCTTCACTTGAACTGTTTGATATGATGATGCACAATTTAATTTAACCATTTTCACCATTGTTTACTTTCTGACTACAGAGCCACTAAAGGCTGATGATCATTTATAAATTCCAATGACAAAGATATGTGTAAAAAAAAAAAAACCACTATGCCTGGGACACTCATATAAGCACTACCATGCCATGCCAATATCTGAGGAAAGAAAGGTGCTTTGGTCAGTAATTACCCAGTGATGAATGGAGTAGACAGGAATCAATAAACTGTGGCTACAGCAAGTTACAGTCTAAAATTACACAGGTATTCAGTGGATCTACAGTGCAGTTAAATGTATTTTCTTAATTATGCAAGTTACACTGCATTGTTTGAATATAGGTTTTAAATAAATGTTTAAAAATGACTGAAGAAAAAACATTATTAAACACAAGCTGGGCATGCTTATTCAGAATCAGAATCAGAATCGTGTTTATTGGCCAAGTAAGTGAGTATATACACATATAAGGAATTTAATTCTGGTAGATGGTGTCTCTCAAGCACAGCAATATAAAGGAAAACAACAACAATGTAAATAAACAATGAAAAGAATACTGAAAAAATATAATATACAATAGTATACAATCTACTGTCTACAATATGAGTATGTGATATG
>JBBIGC010078704.1:0-10481 GCA_037576955.1 Lepidarchus adonis
GATGGATGGATGGATGGATGGATGGATGGATGGATGGATGGATGGATGGATGGATGGATGGATGGATGGATGGATTCCACAGCTGTGGGACCTTAATAATTTCCAAGCTCAGGTTGATGGGCTGGGTTTCCCATCTCAATTGCAGAGGCCTTCAGCAAATGTGGGGCTTCTCTATCTAGGCCTAGCCTCCTCTAGCTGGGACGACGCCTCCTCAGTTCACCGCTCACCAGTGCTGTTGTGATTATTGGTGGTGGGACATTGTTCTCAGTCGTGGTATCAACCGATGGTGGGAGAGAGGTGGCAGAAGGATGAGAATGAGGTGCAGTGCTCTGGGATATGGGCAGTTTAAGTTATTCAGCTGGTTCTCCCTCTCCACATCTACCTCCAGGGTGGCTCCCTGCTTTGAGCTGCAGCCGGTGATGTTCTTCATTCCATCCCAGACCTCCTTCTGTTGGTCTGCAGCTTCTGCTCCATCTTCCTTCTGTACAAAAAACATCCCCCTTAACCTGCCTGATCGATCAGTGGCATGTGCCCATGAATTTGAATCCTCCCCAATCAAATATTAACATCTCTAGATCATCTCCATTGTTAAAAATTGTCAAATCATTTACTAGCAATACAATGAAAAATTTGTATACTCTAGCATATACATATAATATGTCAGAACGCTCAACATGCATGTGTGTGAGCTCTACTCATTGACATTTAGTAGACTGAAGCGTCTGCACAAGGGGGAGCTATTAGCCCCCAAATCGTCATAGAAACCTGTGAATATCACTGAGGCATGTGCAGCACTGTGAAAAAGAACTGATATATGACTTCTCTTGATTTTATATATTGTATTTTATTTTACTGGGACAAATACAAAAGTATAGAATGTTAGAAAGCATGTGTGTGAGCTGCACGTGTGCCTGTAGGAGGTTTATGGGCTGCAGCTGTCTGTACGTTTGTCGGGAGTCGATAAGTTGTACAAAAACTGTCTGGTGCACTAAAGCTCACCTTTTTGAAAGCACTCACCAAGAAAGCCACTCTTTCCCTCCAAAATAATGGCTAGGCTCCTTCACTCCTTCTCTCCTTTCTCCAGCAGGGTTTGCCACTATGGGGATGTTGTCGATGGCGGCACAAAAGCTGTGAAATGCTTTTCAGTGGCTTTCAATAAAACCCCCTTCTAAATTCACTTTGTGTGTGTGTGTGTGTGTGTGTGTGTGTGTGTGTGTGTGTGTGTGTGTGTGTGTGTGTGGTGGGACCGTTTACCATCTACAGTAGTTTAAGCACCTCTGACATTAAGAGAAAAAGGGCTGGAAGAGAGAGAGAAAAAGAGAGAGAGAGAGACAGAATGGATGGATGGATGAGGGATATGATATACTGTAAGGAAGTGATGGAAGTTATTATTACAACAAAAAAAGTACATATCACACATCTCTGGGAAGTCACGAAAGAGCCTAGATGAACATCTAAGAACTTGAGCATCTAAGAAAACTTATCTGAGGCCTCACAGGCCAAGAAAATTATGAGCAACAGAACCATGAATTCTGCTCTGCACTAGAGAATATTGCAGGAGCACATAATTCTGTTATACAATGAGACAGTTTATAGAGCAAGTCTACCTCTGAAAGGGTGAAACCTGTATGGGTCCAGACTTGAAGCCCATTGACATGCTGTAATTGGCCAATTCATTCTCAAAAGCCCTCCATTTGTGACCCAATGTGTCAAAACTCGAGACTGTCCTACTTTTACAGAAAGCGTTTGGTTGCTGCTGCTAAAGATGGCACAACCAGGTGGCAGTAGGTTTAGGGGCAATTACTTTTAAAAAATTTTTTACTTCAAATGTCTGAAAACTATCCATTTAAAATCGAATGTTGAAAAAAATTATGTGCTGATAGACCACATTCTGGATGATGAGGAAACTCAAAGACATTAAATGACTTTTTTGGTTTTTCAAGAATGGCGCATGGAGAGCACCAAAATGTCCCCAAGCACATTTTCACATTTGGACCCATAACGAGCTAAATACATGTTCACACACAAACCAGCACATGTACCATGTTGAGCTAAAGAGATCATGGGTTCAGTACAGCAGCGTGTACCCACAGCTATGGAAGGAAAGGTCATTTAATCACAGTCAGTTTTCTACACAGACAGCAACACATGTTCAACAGCATAACACAGGTTAATGTGTCCTGTTCTAACATTAACATCACTCGCTGCCACACTCATTCACTTCATCTGTTCTTCATTTTTCCTTTCACTGATTTAAATCCTTCACTGTTAATAAAGGCCTTCTGTCGGTTCTGGAGAGAACGAACGAAAAAGAGCAAGAGAGAGAGAGGAGGAAAAAAAAAAATCATCAGTGTGTGTGTGTGTGCGCTTGTGCTGCCGAGCAAATCCAATGATGAAAAATGACAGTGAACGATCTGACACAGACAGATGACACACCGCCACTGTAATTAACAATGAATGGGCTTTCCCTTGTCCAGCTAAATTCTACAAGCAGTATGTGTGTGTGTGTGTGTGTGTGTGTGTGTGTGTGTGTGTATTTCACTCTTTGTGAGGACCAAATGTCTGGAAGATCCTGGAAATTAATGGTTTATTTAAGGTGTTAAGGTTACAGTTAGGTTTGGGTGCTGCTGTAACATTCCTGACATACAATAATTTACAGAATTCAATGGAATGTTCAAAGACAATAGTACCAGAACATGAATTGTACAATAAGCAAGATCATGTAAACCCTTCCATTGTGTGTGTGTGTGTGTGTGTGTGTGTGTGCTGGATTTTTTTGTGTGTGTTTATTCACTCAAAGCTGCAGCAGCTAGTAAATCCACACATTCACCACTAAGTACATCATTTACAACCTGGTGCAGCTCTGAATGAATAAATACACACACACATACACAAAGAAATACATAAAAAGACCCTGATGGGCAGTGGAAAGGTCTTGCATTATCTTGCTTATTAGATTATTTGCCAAAATGATAAAAGAAACTTCACACAATGTTTTATCTTAATGATTTTATAGTTGTTTTGTGGCTCTGCTGCGAAAAACCGTCCTTCAGGAAAATGCAAATGTTGCAAAGCAGTGTGTTCAGCTCCTTGCTCATTAACTCCAAATTGAATGCACTTCCTCTTAGCAGGAGAGATGGAGGAGAAATAGGAGGGGAAAAAGAGGAGATATAAGAGAAGAGATGGAAGGATTGTGATGGCTGGTATTGTGTCCACTTTGTGAAGCAGTTTTATCATGAGATGCTAATAACACTCTTGGATATAGACGCTGGGCTCCGCAGAACGACAAACTTGGCCTAGAAACAATGTATTCCAGAGTGAAGGGGGGGGGGGGGGACGTGCTGTAGCTCGCAGCAGAATAATACTGACCAGGGAAATTCTGGACTGATTCATAAAATGACCTCAATGCGTAAGCATATTCCCAGACAACATCTGATCAGTCCTTGAAAGCTCCAGGAGCCAGACATTGCTTCTTTTCAATCTTAGTGAGACACAAACACATGGTTTGTGACATCATGTGAAAAATATGAATCAGAAGCACAAAACCATTCTAGGATAAGCTCAGACTCTTTAGAAGCTACAGTGGTGCTTGATAACTGTAAAGCCTTATATTCTTTATTTTTTTAAAGTAGTGTGAAAGTGTTTTCCACAAGGTGGTTAATGTTTGAAACTTTTTATCAGACAAATTTAAATATTAGTTAAAGACAACACAAGTAAACACAAAAAGTATTTTTAAGTAAAGGGAAGGTTATAAAGTCATTTTTAAACCGGCGAAACACAGTGAGAGCCATTATCCACAAATGGCAAAAACATGGAACAGTGGTGAACCTTCCCAGGAGTGACCGGCCGACCAAAATTACCCCAAAAGCACAGCAATGATTCATCACAAAAGACCCCACAACAACATCAAAGAAGTTCAGGCCTCATTTGCCTCAGTTAAGGTCAGTGTTCATGACTCCACCATAATAAAGAGACTGGGCAAAAATGACCTACATGGCAGAGTGCCGAGACAAAAACCACTGCTGAGAAACAAGAACATTAAGGCTTGTCTCAATTTTGCCAGAAACGTCTTGATCCCCAAGTCTTTTGGAAAAATACTCTGTAGACTGACGAGACAAATGCTTAACATTTTGGAAGGTGTGTGTCCCATTACATCTGGTGTAGAAGTAATCCTGCATTTCAGAAAAAGAACATCATACCCACAGTAAAACATGGTGGTGGTAGTGTGATGATCTGGGGCTGTTTTGCTGCTTCAGTACCTGGAAAACATGCAACTGAAAACAAAGGTTCACTGCCACATGCAGATATGTTTCTATTTGTTTTTTTGTTTATTTGTTTTTTTCAAGAAATACATGACAAAATATAACCACTTTTGTATCATTGGTTTAACAAGGGTTTCTTCATCTACTTTTAGGACATTTTTGAAAATCATGTTTTAGGTCACATTCATAACAAATTTATGAAAATTTTGAAGGGTTCATAAACTTTCAAGCACCTCTGTAGCTAACTAGCTTAAATAATTTTAACCTATGCTAATGGACAAATGACACCTGTTACACTCAACATCAACATGCCTTTTTGTTTGTTTTTTAATCCATGGCCACAAAGAAAACTGATAGGTCTACTTAGCATAAACGAAGGCCAATCAGGTTGCTGGTAGGGGGTATTAGGCCTAATGTTTGGAGAATAATGCTTGTGACTAGATAGTCTTTGGTTCAATCCCTGCAGCCAGATGGGAGAGTGTCTTCCTTCCCACATCCACAGCTGAAGTACCCTTGGGCAAAGCACATAACCCCTAGCTGCCCCCTGGGTGCAGGTGTGCAATCCACTGCACCTGCTTCTGCTCCTGGTGTGTATGTTCATGGGTTCATTGATGGGTTAAATGCAGAAGATTAATTCACCTTTCAATGCTTACACTGTGTGAGTGCCACATATTCTGAATAAACAGATACATTGTTCTCTTTCAGTTTCTTGATATGTCTGTCAATCAAAAACCAATCAAACAGGACATTGCAATCATTTTGAGCAGCACAATGGTGCAGTGCTTAGCCTGATGCCTCACAGCAAAAAGGTCCTGGGTTGGTCTTCGGGTTTGGAGCTCTCCCTGTGTTCCTCTGGGTGCTCCAGTGTTCTCCCACTGCCTTGTGGTTGAGGTTGACTGGGCCATATGTGTGAGTCTGTCTCCGTCGTGCATTGTGATGGGATGGCCGCTTGTCCAGGGTGACTATGCATTGGTCTATAGTCGACTGGGATTGACTCCAACTTCCTGGCCTCATAGATTGGATAAAAGGTTTAGACAATCAATGAATGCAATAAGTTGCAGGAACCAGGGGGTTGCTATCATTGTGCAGGAGACGGAATTTCCGGGAGAGGTGGGTAATCTTCTTAAGGCACGGTTTGCATATGGTATTTATATAGAAGGGTGAATATACAAAATATAATGTTTATGATAAAAAAAAAAATTCATGGTGCACCCATGTGTCCACAAAATATTTTCACAATTTTCAGGATTCTAGTAATACGGTTACTCCCAGAACATCCAGTAGAGCTGGGATGTCTGTAAGACATGGTTTATACATGTCACGGTTTGGCCTGAAGTCTGGGTGAGAGACCAAAAGCTCTCTGCACATAAAGCCCAGCTACTCCCCTCAGGGCAAGCGCTCTGCTAATAAGCCCCTCTGAATGCATGAGTAGACGCCACACCAGAGCAAAGGGTAGCACTAAGTACACCATGATTTTAGCATTTGCAGGTTTAGGCTTGGGGAGGGGCAATGGTAAACTATGCACTAACATAGGTGTCGCCATATACAGGCTAGGTTAAGGGTCCCCAACTGATATCCTGGAGGGATGGTGTCCAGTGCAGTTTAACAGTTCTCCTTTTCAAACACACTTATTAAACCTGACAATGGACAGGTGAGCTGAACCAGGTGTGTTTGAGCAGTAAACAGAGGACACGAGCCACCAGGACCTCAGTTGGGCACCCTGGGCTAGAAGGATGTGGCTAAATGTTTTCCTCAGGCTGTAATGCTCCATTTTCACACTCAACCTTTTCCAGTGAACCAGTTTAACAGTGAATCTGGTTCACGCACCACATTCTGACATTGGTACCAAAACCCAAAAAGTTGGTGTAACCAAACCTTTTTTCCAATTTGAACCATAACAACATCAACCTACTGCTACTTCTGCTGTGCATTGTGCTGGGCCCTGACTTGATGATCCATCCTTAAGATTCAAAACTGGTAAAAAAAAAAAAAATAATAAAAAATTTCCTCAGATGGTGTTTTAATGGTTTAGACTCTGAAGTTCCCAAAAGAAACTGAGAGAGAAGTGGTAGTTTTATGCTGCATTGTATCTAACATTTTTTAAATAAAAAGAGTCTTAAATTACAAAACCTTTTTTTTTTTGTATAAAAAAGCAGCACACAGTAATCAACAAGAGGGAGTATTTCCCTTGAAAAAGAATGAGAATCAATAAATCAATACTTTCAGTATCTATGAAAAATGTTTTATAAGTTTATCAGTAAAGAGCTTAATAATCAAAACATTATTCAATCAATCACATCTTTATTACGGATTCAAGGTACAGAAAAAGGCCATCATATAAGTGCCATTTCCAGAAAAAGATCAAAACAATACTGTGTGAATGGTTAATTCTGTACAACTTTTAACTGATAAACATTTAAAGAAAAGATTTCCAGTACTTTCAATGATCACCTTAAATGTATTAAGAAATATTACAAATAGATATTGATTGCTGCAACAGAATCCAAAAGTAGGAAGAGGGTAAATTAAGAATGAAAAGTCTTGAAAAGTCTTAAAAAAGTCTATTCATATTCTGTTTTGAACCATTCTATAAGCAGTTGGTAATGGATGAGGGGATAATGACTGGGTGTGAAGGAGCATCTACCAAAGGCTCAGTATCTGCATCAGTATCCAAACTTCCTGAGAGACTTGTCAATCAGTTCAATTAGAAAATCAAAAATTGTCTTTCATCATCTACAGTATAGTTCATAATATTGTGAAAAGAGTCAGGGAATCCAGATAAATCTCAGGCCCTGTAGAAACCTTCAAGCTCTCAGAAGGCCTTGCATGAGAAACCATCATGCTACGGTAATGTTTCTGCATGAGCTCTGAAGAAAGTTTAAAACAAATGCTGTCACTGAATCAAGAAATACAACCTGAAACTGTTATACCAAGTGAACACCAGACTTTCCTGCACCTGAGCTTATCTCAGATGGACCGAAAAACAGAGCTGTGCGCTGTGGTGAGTTCATGTTTTGGGACAGACATGCCTTAAATGGTAAGAGACCAAAGGGTCACGAGTTCGATTTACGGAATCAGTCAGCAAATGAAAGTTCCCATGATCAAGGCACATAGACACCTACTACTCATCCTGTACATCATTCTGGATAAGATAATAACATGTATATTCACCTTTTTAGCATGTTTTTGGAAAGAACTAACTTAAAGCTCTTTAAAATGGTACAAAATAACATCTGTCATGGTTCACCCATAAGTCGCACAACATGGCTGTAAAGGACTTATTGACATGGAGGCATGTGTTGGGATTTTAGAGCAACATATTCTGCAATCAAGGAGATGTTCACAAGAAGTCCATGGTTATTTTAAACAATGTGTGTAAACAAAGTTGTGTGTGTTGGACTTGTCTGCCAATAGTCCACATCTGGCTCCTATTGAAAATGCATGGGTCTTCATGAAGAGGAGAATCAGCTAACAGTGATGGTTGAGCAAGTGAAATCTTGTATAAAGCAAGAATGAACAATAATGATCACATTTTTAGATTTACATACATAGGTACAATAAAAGGCTCCTGGTTTTCAATGGGGGAAAAAAAGAGACAACCTGTCCAATGTCTCTACTAGTGGGACTGATAGCATGTGGTAGTGAATGTAACGATGGATAAGCCCATAGTGCTTCAGTTTCATATTTATAAAGATGACTTAGCACCGTAAAAAAATACTTATTTAAAAGAAGATTTGGAAACAACAACAACAACAACAACAGCACTAAATTACACCTTTACTGAGGAAATGGAGGATAAAATGTCAGTCTATGATCAGGACAGGAAAAACAGCATAGAGAGAAGAGAGACAAGCTGAGATTTAAATGTGAGAAGAGAAGTAATTTAGCAAAATCTCGGGGGAAGAGAGTCCTGCAGCTTGGGGGTGTGGGGGGGGGGGGAGCATGCCCTGGAGCCCATGATGGTTCACTTCAATCTCAGAACAGGCAGAAAACCAGGGGATGAGACTGGAAGACTGGAAGGAGGGGTGAAAATTCTGCAAAATACAGAGGAGGCAGGCCATGAGAGTGCTCATTTTATTTAGTATGAATACTGAAAAGCCAATAAAAGCAAGGTAGGTTGAAGTATACATTGCAGAGGTATGAGAAGGGTAAGCATCCCATCTGTGGGAGTACAGTAACATGCTTCAATGTGATGTTGCTTTCACAAACTTACTATTCGTCATTACTCAAGTGCACCAGAGCGACATGTGACCTCTGCATCACAGTGTAGCTGTGCAGTACCATACTCAAGGGTGGTGCCTAGGCTGGGACTTGAACCCGTAACCCTGACATGGGCAAGGTCCAAACCACTAGGCCACCACTGCTTGAAACGCTGATGTGACAGAGTCAGGTTCGAACCCTGCTGCTCATACCCCTACAGAGTTAAGTGACCTGCGATTTACTCATTGGCATTAGCCAGGTACCAATGTTGGTTGACCTTTTGCTTCATGTTTTTGCCTCTTGCCCTGTTTACCTCACCTTTAAAACACTTGCATCCAGTCCCCTTCTCTACACAAGCCTCACAATAATTCACAATTCAGTGTATTACAGTAAAAAAAAAAATTGTTAAACAGCTCAAACAAAAATAATCATTTTGAGCTTCTTTTTAAAACTGACCACAGTTCTTGGCCAGATCTGATCTCCATGGGGAGCTGGTTCCAGAAGGGGGCAGCATAACGACTAAATGTCATTTTACTTCCTGTTTAGATACATATGTTTCCAGCTACAAACAGAACGACTACTGTAAGCAACAGTACAAACCCCTGATATGGCATCTGCCACGTATGAGAGAGGGTCATCTTTCTGCTATAGCATGCGTCAACATGCCCCAATCACCATCAATCACACTACCTACAAATGCCTACTGTAGCTGATGGGACTGGCCAAAATTGATCAGTTGACGCAGATCAGTGATTTAATCGCCTCACTCTTTGTAAAAGTGTTTTCCCTTCAAAACTGTAATAAAAACCTACTTTGGCTGACTTACTCCCACCTAGCTCCCCTAAATTATTTTTTTCATAATTGGATGTGCATAAAAACTGCGTATTCGCTGATCACTCTTCAGTTCGTAAATGTCCGTGTAGCTCAGGGAAACTGAGGGTTTATTTGTATTTGTGAAAACTACTGTGCATGCTCCAGTGACAGCTCGGAGTGCTGGGGCCTGTCGACCAAGCCGTAATTACATCTCTGTATCAGCCTCAGGGCTTCATGTTATAAATCACATTATTAATCCTAGTATTAATCTCCAGCTTCAGTTGTATTGGCTGTCAAAAAATATACTTTAACTGATTAAATGCTTTTTGGGAGCTCTTCGTGCTTTGGGAGCCCTTCAGGACACACAGTGGCAGCAGCTTCATTTATATTTGGGTAGGGCTTTGCATAATAAGCTGGAAGCTAAAATATAACGAAGACATTATAAAGTTACACAGTTATGTAATATTCAGTTGTCCTTTTTGGATTTTGCCCTAATTTTTACCCCATTTAATTGTCTCATTCTCACTCAATCACAACATACAACCAACACTGGGAGGGTGGAGGGTTACAGTTATGTCAGCTAATAGTTAACTTATGTATAGTAAGGCCACCTAATTTACTACATTTCACCCAGGATCAATATCCATCTAATGCACCAACCAACCTATCCAGAGAGAGACTCCTGGCAAGAGCCAAAATTAAAATTAACATCTTTAATGCCCATGTCCAAAGGCTTGTGTCAGGTTCTATGAAAACAAAGTCTTTTATCGGAAAGGTGAACACAGGCAAAGGTAACTTACACAGACCAATATAGAACATAATACAACATAACATGAGGTGAATGCTCCTGCACCAGGCAAAAGAAACGCTTAAGAATGGAAGGCACTAATGAAGGAGACCAGACACAGTCACAGTAAAGCAGAGCAAATGGGGGAACAAGCAATAGAACACAAGGAAGGGTACAGGACCAATGGCATAACACGGGCACAGGTGGGGACGGTGATGAGGTCTAACCCAATGGGAATGAGCAGGGGGACCAGGACTGAGCCAGGAAAGAAAAAGGGGGAAAGGGTGCCCCCGGTGGCTGCCAAGGTAACAGAACCTCACAGCTTGTGGTTTAGCTTGACTAGCTTATCTAAGGCCTCATTTACACTGTCAGTTAAATGTGACCCAATTCCGATTTTTTGCTCATATGTGACACAGATC
>JBBIGC010078715.1:0-10480 GCA_037576955.1 Lepidarchus adonis
TTTTATACAGATAACGAGTTCAAACAGGTGCCATTAATACAGGTAACAAGTGGAGGATAGAAGAGCTTCTTAAAGAACAGGTCTGTGAGGCCCAGACTTCTTGCTTGTTTGTTGGTGCTAAATACTTATTTTCTGCACCATTATACAAATAAATTCTTTAAAAATCATCAGACTTAAACTATGCCTTTATAGGCTTTGCTATGTGCAAATGGCACAGTCATGCTGGAACAGGAAAAGTGTTAAAAGATCAGAAGCATCAAACTGTCTAAAATGTCTTCGTGTGCTGTAGCATGAACATTACCTTTCAGTGGAACTAAGGAGCCTATCTCAAGCCTTAAAATGAGCAACCTTAGAGGTTTGACAGCCTCAACTGGCACAAGAGTGATGTCTGTCTAACCATTTAAAGAGGGAGGGAGATGCACAAACCAAGAAATGTGAGAAACCTACATCAAATAAAATAAATTAATTAAAACACCTTGTGACAGATTCCAGGTGCTTGAAGCACCTAAAACGACTCCCCAACAGGTGCATGCTCAGGATCTCCAAAGGTCCACCTATGACCTGGTATTATTTGGGTGGTGGATCCGATTAATCTTGGGATTTCCTACTTTCTTGTTGTATTCAAGACAAAAATGATGATAATTTGGGTCTTTTGCTCAAATGAAATTTTACCACCAGCATGTGCTGCCCAACCCCTAACCAAAGCTATAACTGCTCGCCAGACTTTAACAGAAGCTGCTGCTACTAATGAGAGACTCTAATTAGAATCTGATTTATTGCCTAAGTATGTCAGCACAAACAAGGGGTTTGGTTCAGGCCGATGGTTCAGGACTACAGACAATGTAGACTGATCATTTTCACAAATGCACTTACAATACAAAATGTACAATGTACAAGCAATGTACATATTATGTACATATTATGTACAATGTACATAGTACAATTGAGCAAAACAAATAAAGTGTGAGGCATCTGTAATGATTTTCACATTTTCTTTTTCTTGAAGTTCCGGATCTGGAAGATGGGCAGGGGGCAGCAATGATTTTTTCAGCTGTTCTCACAGTTTGTTACAGTCTATTTCAATCCTGCTTTATGGCTGCCCTGAAAGAACTGTGGTAGATGTGCACAGGACAGATTCAATGACATGCACTATTGGGTCTTTTTGAGGAGCTGATGTTGATCTTGGGAAATGCAAGTACCCAGAAACCTAAGGATTTCCAGGGTCAGCTGAAAAAAAGCTTTTTTCTGTTCAGTTTACTTGCAAAAATATGACATAAATAAAACTAATGCACAGTTAGGGTATATACATTTGAACAGCAATTAATTTTTACATTAAAGGTTTTTAAAAAGGAACTTGAATTTGAATTCATAGAATATCACAAAATCTGGTTGATGAATTTTTTTCCCACTATATTGCCCATTACTTTGCATCTTCTTTACACCATACTTTGTTCGGTACTACAGGACAGGCACATGATTACATTTTATTGTAACATTTCCAAATGAGTCAGACCGATTTCAACATAGGTTTCAATAGGTGTACAATCTTCCTTAGACAGCTCTCTGGTCTTGGCCATGGTGGAGGTTGGAGTCTGACTGTTTGAAGGTGTAGACAGGTTTCTTTTATACAGGTAACGAGCATAAATTTTACACCATACTTTGTTAGATACTACAGGGCAGGCGCATGATTAACTTTATTGTACCATTTCCAAATTATTCAGACTGATTTCTATTCACTGTTTAGTCGTAAGAGTTTACACAGAATTTCGGAAGTAGTATTTGGCCAGAATAGTACTTGGAATATAAAAATACAAAAAATAATACCCATTAGTCAGCTTTAGAGTTACAGTCATGTAAAAAAAAAAAACCTAGGAAAGCCTGTGTGTTTTGTAACATCCTTGGACATATTTATATCTTATCTCAGTTTTAACAATACCAGGAGATTCATACAACTACGCAAAATAAACTTTAAAAAATTGTCTGTAAAAGGTAATTCTACAAAAATGCAATTTCTGGTGACTTTTTTTCTTCCCCACCTTTATTTCCAATCAAAAGAGCTGTCTGAAGCCTTCAGAAAAAGATTGTAATTCTGGTAAGGGATTGAAAAAGATCTCAAAAGAATTTGTAATCAGCCATTTCACTGTTGGGAAAATAGTCTACAAGTGGAGGACTTCCAAAATAACTGCCAACATGCCCAAGTCTGGCCTTCCAAGCAAGTTCACTCTGAGAGCAGACTGCAGTCTCCAAATCTCTAAAACCTTTAAATGGAACCTTTAAATGAAACCTACAGAAGGCTCTTGCTACTGTTGCATAAAGTGCACACCTCCACAATCAGAAAGAGACTGAACAACTTTAACTTGCATAGGTGTGCAAGGAGGAAACCTTTGTTCTCTAAGGCCAGGCTGAAGTTTGCCAGAAAGAACATAGACTAATTGAATTATGTGGACACCAGAAAAGAAGACATGTCTGGTGTAAACTGAATACAGCGTTCCAAGAAAAGAACCTTACAACTGTAAAGCATGGAGGAGGAAGTGTCTTTTTCTACCATGTATCAGAGGGTACTTGAGGAACATGTCAGACCATCTGTAAGAAAACAACAATGACCCAAAACATGCCACCAAGAGCCTGGCTGAAAACTAAGAAATGCAGAGACCTGGAGTGGCTGAGTCTAAGCCCAGGTCTTAATGCCATTGAGATGCGTTGGCTTGACTTGAAACATGATGTACATGCAAGAAATCCCTCAAACATGACACAGTTTAAAGAATTCTACATTGAGAAGTGGGGTAAACTTTCCTCAGACTCGTAAATGCTTCATGAAGCATCTCACTACGGTTATTTTAGCCAAAGGGGGTAACAGTAGCTATAAGTGGGTAGGGTGTCCTAACTTTTTCCTCAGTTAGAATACACATTTTTGTTGCTATCTTTTGTTTAATGAATAAATCAAGGTTAACAAGATTAGACATTGTGAACATTTCTTAATTAACAACTGAATATTTAATGGGATGTATACAACTTGGATAGTAAACAATTAGTCATAGCTGGAAGTGCAATACAACAGGGGCAATTTGTGGCTCGTTAATTCAGCAGGGGCTGCTAGCAATGCGAAACATTTAGCCTGAAGTTTCTATTAAAATATCCGTCAGATTGTATTTTTATTATTATTTTAGAATTGTCTGATTTAATGAATGCTCGGTTTGGTATATACAGTAAAGCCCTTATGTACATACTAAAAGCATGTAATATTCCTCCTCAAAATTTTTTAACAGACATGCAAAGAAATGTTTAGCATACTACACACTTAAACTTTGATTGTGCTTCTCATGATTAATTAATTACTCTATAATTTGTGCAGTAGTCAGTACTAGCCTGATTAGCCTGAAGTGCTGACTATTCATGGATAGGAAAGGCATACTGTACCACAGGGGCCACGTTTCCATTCCCCTGTTGTGCTATGTAATTAGTACTTGTGTTACCAAATTCCATACAGCCTGGTCATTAATTAATAACGTCCTGCAGCTTATCAATTAGACATCAGCTGTGGGAATTAAAATTCCTGTCTCGTTTCCCAGCAGCAGTTCCTACAAAATGACTTTTATCAGTATGATTTATACCACAAGTATACAGTGAGAGGAAACATGTTTACACTTTAGTTTCATTTTACACACATAATATCTTTTGAAGGTTTACTTACACCTGAACCTATGACCAGCTTCCCATTGACTGAAAATGTCAGACTTTGATTTTATCCTTAAATTGTAAGGGTTTACGTACTTTTGCTACATGCAGATACGTTATTGGATTATTTTCTCCATAAATAATCCAAATGTTTTTGTGTCATTTGTTTATATAAGTTTTCTTTTTCTCTGATCACTCACATTTTTTACAGAAGTTGGTTGAGTTTGAGATTTCATTCTGTTTTCATATCATACCAGAAGTGTCAGACAGAAAAAGGAAGTTAAAAGAAAATATGTCTTATATCAGGAATACAGTCCTATGCAAAAGTTTGGGAACGACTTGATAAAAAGCAGATTTTGGTGATTTTGTAATTGAAAAAAAAAATGTAAACACAGTCTTTAGCAGACTCAGGAGTGGTGCACCACTACTGCAGTTTTCTTGCAATCAAATTGGTATTTTGGTTTGTCTTTCTGTGGTTGTTGAGTGTCCACAAGTGTGTGCACAAAGTTTAAAGAGTCAGAGTATTTATAAAGCTTTGAAATTGGCACCAGCTGACATTTACTAATGACAGCTGTTGCCATGCATCAGATCTAATGAGCAGATTTAAGTCTGAAACCTTGTTAAAAGAATCTGGAACTTTGGAACTCTTAGGGTGCCCAAACTTTTGCACAGTGCCATAATAATGTTTTTTTGTTTTTTGTTTTTTTTGTAGAAAAAAGAAAAGAAAAGTAACTATGCATCATTGTTTGTTGAAAAATTTTGTATTTTTTCCATGCCCTAGAGAGACTGTTTTAACATAAATCTATTATTTATCAAGAAGTAATAATAATAATTTGAATTTATATAGCGCATTTCTCAAACTCCAGGTCACTTTACATAGCAAAATATCAAACAAAGCTAAAAATAAATTTAAACAGTTAAGACACAAAAGCAGTGACAAACTGCAGAATTAGGAATCAAATCAAGAATGAGCAGAGTGCCCAAACTTTTGCATAAGACTGTATGTATGACCACTCACATATAAAACGTAACGGTTCAGCTGCAGTTCATAGCCTACTGCATGCATGGCTTCATAGCTCACTCCTAAGTGCCACAGACAATTTACACTGACACAATATGTTGATACTACAGTGATTTACACTTTGGCTTGTAGACAGGCCAGCTGTATCAGCTCAATTCATCCGCTCAGAACGTCTGACAGCAAAGCATGGAGCCCAAATGTCAGCTTCCACTCCCCTCACTATGATTCATGCCTGAGTTAAACCTGGGGAAAAAAATAATCAAATAAATAACCGCCTCTGGTCAGTGGCAGCCAATCCATCAGCGAGCCCACGTCCGCCTTCACAGCAGCCTCCGCCGTCCAGGCCGCTGTCGCCAATATCGCTCGGCTGCATCTCACCGCACCATGCGTCATTTTTAAAAGACACTCTTGTAAAGCATTAACTGGGCACTACGAATGGACACTGGCAGCATGTTTGTTACCAGGATGGATGAGCAGCCTTCTCCTAAAGCCTGCCCACCCCACCCCCACACCCTGTAAATGAGTGCAGCCAAGGAAAAGGTAAAAGCACATCAAAAAACCATTTGCTCAATGGGTTCGCCTCTTTCCTAGCTGACAGCCCATTCACATTGTAAGGTGCGGTGGTACATTGATGCGATTTTACAGCACATATGCTCAGTGCTTGTAATCTGTTTACACAGTGCTGGCATTTACCAAGAAAGCAGTTAGTTTAATGCAATGGCAATCAATTTTTCTGTAAAGGATTACAGTATTGAGTACATAAAGAAAAATTTAAAAAGCTACTCAGTGTTTTGTGCAATCCTTACTGGTTCTGAGGCCAGTAGTGTGAATTTAAGTAGTTTACTGAACCCACATAAGCCTTTTTGGTAACTGTCATGAAATAATATTAACCATTCAAGAGCTTTTATGTTTTAATTAATCATTTTAATTAGTCATTTTTCTAATAACATTGCTTCAAATAAAGTTTGCAGGTAGACTGTGTTAATTGCCAAATGGCCAGGTGTAGATACACATTGGCTATGTAATTGTATTACAAGGCTAAACAATAGGACCCACTGACTATGTAAATGTGATCTTAAAAGTCAATAAATCAATCAGTCAATCAATCAACCAATCAATCAAACTGATTAGGGCCAAGAGCAATATCTTACACTTCCAACCTAAAGTATGTGACATTGCCTGTCATGCAGTAAATCTGTTTTTACCTCAAAGTCAGTGGTACCTTCACAGACATGCAGCTCTCCCATGCACCTGCCACTGACATCTCTGACCATCGGCCTCACTGCTTAAGGTGGCAAGATAAACTTATCCTCGTCCAGCCTTGTTTATCCCTGTTCCAGTTGTTTTAAGCTTCTCTATTATTCCTCTGACTGTAGATACGGGAAGGTTTAGACAAGTAGCTATTTTCTTGTAGACATTACAATACTTATAAAGATCTAATGCACTACTACACATCTGTCTTACTTGAACAGCATGTTCTCTTGTCTTTCCCATGTGGAAGAGTGGCTAAGAGCTGAGACAGGACTCTGTGTTTCATCATATATTTATACCCCAGGGACTCAGGACGTCATTCATTACCTATTAAAAGTTCATATTTACTCTGATAAACTTTAAAAACACTAGAAAGTACAATTTATAGGAATTGTTACGGGTGCCATATTTATGACACATGTGATTTTATTAAAAATACCCCTCTTCTTATTTTTTAATTCACTTTAAATGTCAGATTTTTCTACAATTTTATTTCTACAAAATATTTTTTATTTTAAGGCTTTTAACACATTTTAAGCGGGGGTGCCAGTAAACTTGGAGGGCACTGTATTTTGTAAATATACACACATTTAGATTTTGATGAGAAGCTTGTTTAATATTGTTTAATATTGTGTTACATCATCTTTCCTATGAAGAACACTTTCGAATCATTTTAGAACTGAAAGCTTATTGTAGTTGCAATTGCAAATGTTGCTTATTCTTGCTTGATATATGACTTCAGCTGCACCACAGAATCTGGCGTCTGCACCTTTTTCTGATAACAATCTAGATGTTCATATGGCACAACTTAATATTTAAAACTTTTCTAACAAGCTTAAACGTGGACTCATCTGACTTTTCCACAGGCCAGATTAGTTCACACCCAGGGAACTAACAGAGTGAATGTATGGCTTCTTTCTGTGTAAGGCAGTTTTAAGCTGTATATCTGGATGTATGACAACTGTTGTCTGAAGTTCTCCCAAGCACAGATGGCAATATTTGTTACAGTGGCATGACGGTCTTTTAGGTACACTGCAAAAAATGATTTTCTAACTTAGCAGTTTTGTCCTGTTTTCAATCCAAATATAAAAAAAATCTTAAATCAAGATACATTTACTAGACACATGAAATAGCATAAGAAATTATGTCTTATGCATCGCATAATTTTCTCATGGCATTTTTCTGGTCTGGTAAACTTGATTTAAGATGTTTTAGATATTTGGAGTGCAAACGAGACAAAATTACTTAGTAAGAAAAGCTTTTTTTGCAGTGCGATGCTTAAAACGTCTGACTGAGATTATATCTCATTAAGATTTTTTTTCTTACCCCATTGGCAGATAATTTAGCTTGTATACAATCTTGCACTGAAAATGTTCATTTTCAACTGACTAACAATTTTTGACAACATTGGAAGTGACAACATACTGAAAACAACTGGAATTGTGCAGATGTTCAATTGTTTCTATTAATGTAAGAAGGTTTTTTTCTAACTTACAGTAAGATTACAGTGGGTAGTCAATGATCTACAGGTGCACTGTTGGATTATTCTTTTAGTTTTTAGAATTCAAAGATGAGGATTAAATCGCTTGGGTCATGGTATTCAGTACAAGGAGGAAACAACTTATTTCCTGCCTCCCCTTTACATCTGTAAAGAATGACTGTCTGTCACTGGTTCCAGCCCACTCTAATTGGCAAATTTATCAAAATGCTCCTTTGTTCTTTCACAGATATACGACGCCCCAGCAGTGGCCTTGTATGATACATTTTCCCCATTACTTTCAGTGTCAAATAACTAACTGCCATGCCAACAATATCAACCATGTCTACACATGACAGAACGTAGACTGTAGATTCTACTGTTAATACTGAATAATCTTCATACAATCTGGCAAAAATTGTCAGACAAAAGTCTTGTTTCAGTGTTGAAATTTGCACAATATAACAAATGTCAGAAATATAGAAAATCTGACGAATTTGTGACTCAAACTGTCCACAAAAATCCTGTTTACAGCTGAATTGTTGGTTGTTTTGCTTCTGTTGTCACTGGATTTGGAAATTAAATTGTGTTAAAAGGTGTTTAAAATCAGCTACCAAAACTCCCAAAAAATCCCAAAGTATTTTCAGTATTACACATTTTTCCTTAAATGTCTGTGCATTTTGCAGTAGAGGTCCATGTTCTTCATTAAAGTAGAAGACCAGTATGAACAACAGCAGATGACAGAGGAGGTTTTGTGGGGAGGCTTCCTCATACAGCCAAGTGACATCTTTTTTAGTAGCTTTCTGAGCTCCTGCAGTGCGTTTAGTAATGCTCTGAGCTTGCTTATCTGGTTACCCCCTGTTTTCCTCGGCGTGTTTACAGCATTGCAGGCCAGAGGTAGAAATAATTGAGTGTGTGGATGTCTTGACAACTGACTGCTTGTGTACCCCTACCTGTGATGGCTATGAGTATCTGCTTGAACCTGTTTGCAGCTAGTTTCCCATTCATATTGCAGAAATTCTTTATCGCATCTACTTAAAAATAATTTTCTGCAGGATATTCAGTGCTCCAGTACCTACAGATGTGTTGAGATAAATACATATGTATTTTCTTAGGATGTTACAGTATAGAAGTCGACTCCATCAGTAATAATATAAATTTAAAGCCAGTGTTTCTATATCACTAAAGTCTGTAAGCTTGGCCTAATGCTCAACTTACTGAAGACAGAATTTGATCCAGTGAACTCATACTTCCCATATGTGACAACACTTTGCAAAGTCCTGTCTGTTTGATACATACAGGGGTGTGAAAAACTGTTTGCCCCCTTGATTTCATTCTTTTCCAATATTTGTCACACACAAATGTTTCTCATCATCAATTAAATGTAAATATTAGTCAAAGACAACACAAGTAAAAACAAAAAGCAGTTAAAAAAAAGGAGAAGGCAGAAAAAAATCCAAACCTACATGGCCATGTGTGACCAAAAGGGCAAAAAAAGGGCATTTACTTAATGTGACGAATCATACTACCATCAAGAATCCTTAACAAGCTCTATATAGTGCTTACTACACCACATACACTCATAAAAGGTTCCAATAAAAGGATTTCCTACAAACATAATCTCAAACCTAGAGAAATATACTGTAGGAATAACTGTTTATAGAACTAATGCTGTCCTCATGTTTTTATTCCTGAAAAGCATGACAGAACTAGTAGTTTCATCCAGCCTTTAATGGCCACCACCCCCACCCGTTCTTCTGCATTAATGAAATCAGTCTAAGAATAATGGTCACCACTCTTCCTCTGTCGTCACTGTAATGCAATTTGTGCTTTGAAGGTCACTCAGGCAAATTGTGTTTTTGATAGAGGGACTAGCCCAGTTCCAAGCAGTCCAAAGGATGCACTGTGCCTTTCACTTTAAAGCTTTTGAGTAAAAAGTAATATTATTTATATTTGCATGCTTCTGGAGTCATGTGCCTCTTTCCTCAAATGATTAGGAAAAATGACTGTAAAACCTTTTTTGTAAAATTGACAACTGTGTTTATCAAATACATTGTTGTGAAAAAAGGTACATCTCACCTGCTGTCACTCTGGTGGTACATTCAAACATATGTCTTCATTACCTTTAGTTAGGTGGGGGTCATGTGCATATATATATATATGGTTTGGGGTGAGCTGGACCGCAGAGTGAACGCAAAGGGGCAACAAGTGCTAAACACCTCTGGGAACTTCTTCAACACTGTTGGAAAACCATTTCAGGTGACGACCTCTTGAAGCTCATGGAGAGAAGCCAAGCGTGTGCAAAGCAGTAATCAGAGCAAAGGGCTATTTTGAAGAAACTAGAAAATAAAACCGGTTTTCAGTTATTTCACCTTTTTTTGTTAAGTACATAACTACACATGTGTTCATTCATAGTTTTGATGCTTCAGTGAGAATGTAAATGCTCATGAAAATAAAGAAAACAAATTGAATGAGAAGGTGTGTCCAAACTTTTGGCCTGTACTGTATATATATATATAGTACTGACAATCTCCCTCAAACTCACAGTTGAAGTGAAGCTATGATGAACATGACAGACCTCTCTTGTCTTTTTAAATGGGACAAATCTCTATTTGGCAGAATCTGTGACTACCAAATACTTTTTGCCCGACTGTATACCTACCATAAGGTTATACTGGTCAACATAGTCTAATAACTATTTTACAGAAACGTCACTTTTCAGAAGAAAAGATTTCTCAAGGTATTGATTTCCACTGATCTAATAAACAAAGGTCTGGTGATTCTGTCCACACACAAATAGGTCCAAGGCTGCATGAGCAATCGCCAACATAAGGGCACTGGTCTGTGCATACTCTCTTAAATGAAAGAGGTGGTGCTGTGTGAGTGAGGGCTAAATGAAGCAGCAGTTGCATCTACTGAGGGTCCTTGACTTGATTAAAGCCACGGCATGCTAATGGCTACAGAAATGGAGTGTGTGTTTGTGTGTGTGTGTGTGTGTGTGTGAGAGAGAGAGAGAGAGAGAGAGAGAGAGAGAGAGAGAGAGAGAAAGAGAGAGA
>JBBIGC010078734.1:0-10480 GCA_037576955.1 Lepidarchus adonis
ATAAACACTCTTCAAGACTCTTCAAACTTTGTGCACACACTTGTGGACACTCAACAACCATTGGTTCCTCTAAGCAGCTGTGTAAGACTCTGAAAATGTCTTTTCAATATCACCTCAAAAACATCATAACATATAAAAACTAATAGGTCGCATAATATAATAAACAGTACTATAATAACAGGAATAACACACAACATTGTAACCAAAGTAAGTGCCTTCTGTTATAAATAGTGTGATATATGATTTGCCACACATCTGGGAAACACCATCCCAGTTAAAATAGAACTCTACAAACATTTACAGCCTTTCAGCAGACAAGTCATCAAAGACCTACCATCAGATTCCAATGCTGCAAACAAGCTGTTCTACTCTCTGAAGGAGGGTGAAGCTCTGCTAAAGTCTGTGAGAATGAACAGGTAACGAAAATTTCAGGCCATAAGAAAATAAATAAACAAACAAACAAATAAAAAATAAATAAATATGACGAACAGCGGAAGCATGCAATGTGATTATAGAGAACAATTTTCACAATCTGCTACCGATGCAGAAGTGTGTGTTTGGTGTTTCTCCCTCCAGCCTCTGGTGGAGTTCAATTAAAACAACATTATCCTGCGCTGACACACAGCTGTGCAGAGACAGGCTCGAAAAAAATCCCACGCCTTCAAATAGACAGACTGAATATTAAGCATTCGCTCTCAGTGTCACATCAGTCGCACCCTACCCCACTCACACTCACCCCCATCCCTGCTGTTAGAGAAATACTACTGCAATTACACAGGAAAGGGGGTGGAGAGACAGAGTGAGGGAGAGGGAGGGTGAGGGAGAGAGGGGGGAAAAGTCAACCCCTATAATTGGAGCTCACAGGAGTAGTGGAGATATCCCGGCGGAGCTCACGGCAGAATTATGTCAGCGAGTGGTCAGCACATGGGGCACGTGCTGCAGTCTGGTACTGAGCAGGTGGTTACTTTTCAGTGTTACAAGTGTGGAGATGTTGTCCCGGGCTGCGACACTTCCTTTACAGTTAGTTGCAGAGTCGTGACACCTTGGTTATTGCAGGTGACCTTCAGCCGTTCTCCTACAGAGGGTCGTGTGTATTTAATTCTGTGGATATTATCTGGTCTACTGCCCCTAGTGGCCACAAATGGTATTATTCTAGAATATGTGGACAGACCCCTGAGGACGCACTTCATTCATTGACTGTCTTGCGGCTTCATGGGTCACGTCCATCTCTGATGCAGGGCATGTATAAATGCGTCAATCATGTTCTTGTTTCAGAATTTTTTTGTGCAAATCTCTTCACTTAAGCATTTTGTTGAATTGTACGTGTGACATGTGCAATGACAATAAAGTTGAATTTAATTTCATTTCATTTCCTTTCTGTAAACTAAATTTACCTCATAGCTGATGCAAAAACAGTAGCTTAAATCGTTTTTGAGATTCTGATATGTGTTGCAGTGCCCCCTATGGATGAAACCTTCTAAAATTTGGTGTGTTTTTCAAGCACTTGGTGGTGTTGCAGTTTGTCAAATTTGGTGAAGGTTGAACCTTTACATCACAAGATATTGGCCAGTAAATACCACTACTCCTTCTAGAGACCAGCTTGGCATATGTTGTCATAAACGTTGTCAAGCTATTGCCTAAAATGTATTTACTGGGTAAGTCTGGATAGATTTAAAGCTCTACCATGCAGTGAATCAAATACATAATATTTTCAGCAAACTTTGATGCATAGTTAAATTGAACAAACATAAAAAATAAAACAAAAGTTGCACTGGATTTTTTTTAAATCACAATGCAAAAATGTGACAATGCTCATTGTGGAGATACAGTGCCCTCCGTAATTATTGGCACCCCTGGTTAAGATGTTTTAAAATCCTTAAAATAAATTTAACTTTTATTGCAGAAGCATACTCTCACACTGAAAATTTTACAAAAATGTAATCTTCAACTCAAATGAAATTTACGGGGGAAAAAATCCCTGACTAAGAAATAATTATTTTTCAGAAAATCACCTGTTCCACAATTATTCTTCCACAATTGATAGGAAATAAATGTAATTGAAGTATTTTTGTCATTTCTACAGTAGTTTACAAAGTTGATCAAAGTATCTAGGAACATTTAATTAGTAATTCATCACTTCCTGTTTCCCTGGGGTATAAATATTAGGTGACACAGAGGCCATTTCTCTTAGCATGTGGCCAGATCTACACAGAAATGATTCACCATACACAGAATCAAGCTCCTCCCATGGCCATCTCAGTCCCCCCCATCGAAAACCTGTGGAGTGAGCTGAAGAGGAGAGTGCAGAGGAGAGGACTCAGGTCGCTTGATGATTTAGAGAATGTGCAAAGAGAAATGGTCAAAGATCCCTCTTTCTGTATTCCCCCATCTTGTGAAACATTCTAGGAGAAGATTAGGTGTTGTTTTGTTGGAAAAAGGGGGTTGTACAAAGTATTAACATCAGGGGTGCCAATAATTGTGAAACATGTGATTTTATGAAAAAATAATTATTTCTTTTTTCCCTTGAACTTCCTTTGAGTTGAAGTTCACATTTTTCTGACAGTATGTGAGAGTATGCTTCTGCAATAAAAACTGAACTTATTTAAAGGCTTTAACACATCTTAACCAAGGGTGCCAATAATTATGGAGGGCACTGTAAATAATAAATTCCAATTTTTGCATGATTTGATACTTAAAAAACGGAATTAATGTCACTCGGAGCTGGGGGAGATGCCTCAAGGTCCGACCCTCCAGTTCGGGACTCAACAGCAACATTGAACACCTAGATCTTCTTCATCTGAATATTACGTTTATAAAAGGAAGTGACACTTTGCAAAGTATTGTTTTGTTCTGGTGCATGTACTGAGCATTTTATATGTTTGCTTAAGAGTTAATGACCCCTGCCTGTTCTTTGTTACGATTTTGGATTTTAGATTAAACTTATATTTTGCATTTGAACCTCTGTCTCGTCCATGACAGAATACTTTGACGAAATGAATCCTGGCTCAGCGGCATCTCAGGAACGTCTACTGGTGCAGCAGCAATGTCTTAACAAACTGATTAACCTGCTGCAGTTCACTGGACCGGAAGACAGAAACTCAGCCACACCTTCTCTAACGCCCCCTCCACATGTTACCACTGTTGCTTTTCCGGAATGCTATCAGGGAGACCCCGCAAACTCTCGGAGTTTCCTCATGCAGTGTGGTCTGTATTTATCTGCCCACTAGGAGTGTTTTCACTCAGAGGGACATCGGGTTCGTTTTTACATTTCCCTGCTTGGGGGAAAAGCTAAAGACTGGGCTACAGCTATTTTTGCTCTTGGGGAATGTAGGCTGTCAAACGAAAGTGGCTTTTTGCACAGCTTTAAGC
This sequence comes from Lepidarchus adonis, assembly GCA_037576955.1. Taxonomy (NCBI): domain Eukaryota; kingdom Metazoa; phylum Chordata; class Actinopteri; order Characiformes; family Lepidarchidae; genus Lepidarchus; species Lepidarchus adonis. The sequence continues at coordinate 3,370 of JBBIGC010078734.1, forward strand.
TTGTTTTTGAGATAGGAGATAGGCGACGTGAAGTGGATTATGGAGTTTCGCATGCTAGCAGCCGGAAGTGGGTGGAACAAGCCCCCCTTCCTTGCAGTGTACAGAAGAGGTTTGTGCCCATAGTTACGCAAGGAACTAGCATTGAGCGGGAAAGTACTACATCCAGACATCTATAGTGGTGGATCACTACATCCAAGAGCAAAAAAACAATCTGTGCAAGTTTGATCCAGCCCCTCCAACATCCACGACTTTGGAGCTGGAGCCAATGCAGATCAATTAAGCCCATTTAGCTTACTGATTAGCCTACAAAGAGGACAAGTTGTAGTTCACTTGAATGTACTGACTGACTGTGGATCGTCTGGTAACGTTATTGATGAGGACCTTTGAGAAAACACCATTTTCCTGTAGTTAAATGACTAAAACCTTCATGTACAGGCTTTGGATGGACAACGCATTGGAGCAGGTCTAGTTACACATCAAACTATAAAGATGAGCGTGGGAAAGTGTCACACAAGAATTACTCTTTATTGTTATTAATGCGCCCAAGGAATTGTGTTGGGCCATTCATGGTCATGATTCACAAATTTCATGGACTAGGGAAAACTGGAAGGTTGGAGTGAGTCATGTTTAAGGATTTGCTTATTGCTCCCATGTAGATCTACTTCCATAGAAAGCCCAAGTGAGTTGCTTCCTCACAACAATCTGGAATTGTACGTTATTCACAAAATTAGACCTGCAAAGCGCTTATAATCATATTCGAATTGCCCCAAATCATGAATGGAAGACAGTGTTTATTACCAATAGGGAGCAGTATGAGTAAACTGTGAACCCATATTAGCCAATGCCCCCGCAGTCATTTATTGATGAAATATTCAGAAACAATGATTGATGAATTCTTGATGGTGTACATTATTTATTGATTTTTTCCTACTCTGTAGGATCATGTTGTACATTTCAAAAGGGTTCTTCAACAGCGGCGAGAGCATTCCCTGTTTGCCAAGAGTTATAACTCCAATTCATTCCTTGGCTGTCATCAACCAGCAAGGTATCCAGATGGATCAAAGTTAAGGGTGTTCTGGACTGGCCAGTTTAGGAAACCCAAAAGGACTTGCAAAGGTTTTTGGGTTTTGCTAATTACTAACAGAGGTTCATTATGAATTTCTGCACAGTCGCAGTTCCCCTCACCGCTCTACTGAAAGGTGAACCAAGAATGTTTTCACCGCCCACGTCAGCTATTTAAGTCTTCATCCATCTCAAGGAGAGGTACACTATGGCTCCTGTTCTCAAACAGCCATATCTGGAACTTCAGTTCATTGTGGAGGTAGATGCTTCAGATGTTGGGGTAGGTACGATTCTATCCCAGAGACATAGACATCCACTCAAAAACCACTCTGTGTGCCTTCTATTTACATAAACTCACTACCGTAGAGAGAAATGATGATGTGGGTAACAAAGAACTCTTGGCCATTGTGAAAGCTCCTGGGGGTCTACATTTTTTGGACCCGTTAGTGATCTATACAGATCACAAGAATCTGGAGTACTTAAAAGAAGCTAAGAGGCTAAACACCCGACAAGCTAGATGAGCTTTACTCACGTTGATTTCTTTTGTCCTTTATTGTCTAGGGTCCAAGAAGTAAAAGCGGACACACTGTCCCACCAGCATGTTGTCACCACTGACAACCAGCCTCCAGAACCTATTCTAGCACCAAAGTGTTGCATCTGTCCTATCCAGTGGGAGTTCTTGGACCAGATATCTCACCATAATCAACTGAACACAGCACCAGTCTACACCCCCATGGATAAAACCCAAGTGCCAACTCAATTTCAACCTCAGCTCATGCAGTGGGCACATTCTATACTTGGAGCAGGAAACAGGAGTTTCAGAGTCTTAGAAATACCAATCCCAAAAATTCTGGTGGTCCAGCCTGGCCCAAGATGTTACTTACTTTGTTTTATTTTGTCCCACTTGTGTACATTCCAAATCTTTTGGTCAGTGTCCAGCAGGCTTGCTCCACCCACTACTCATGCCTGGTAGGCCTTGATCTCACATTGCTATTGATTTCGATATCGATTTCGATCTGCCTCTCTTTGAAGGGTGTACTGTAATTACTGTGGTTGTGAATAGGTTCTTGAAGATGCGTAAATTGTTTCTATGGCCCAATCTGCCTACAGCTATGGAAGTGGCAGAATTTAATCTTGTTTAATTAGTTTTCCATGTATTTGGCATTCCAGAAGACATCATGGGTAATCAGGAATCTATGGAGGGCTTTTTCAGGTTTTTATCTGGAGACCAATGGGCAGACAGAATGACAGAACCAAGAGGTTGGAAATGTTGCGCCAATACTGTTCATCTGATCAAAGTGGCTGGGTAAAATATCTGGCCTGAATATGAATATGAATTGAATATGAATTCATATTAAAAAATTCTCTAATTAACACAGCATTCTCATCCTTCCAGTGTGTTTAAGGTTATTAGCCTCCTCTGTTCCCATGAATCTGGAACCTTCCCAAGTATCTGCCGTTGACGATTGGTTTTGACGGAGAGGTCATGTCTTGGAAGCTGCTCACATTCAGCTGGGCTGTGCAGTACAGTCCTATAAACGGCATAAAGACCATGGACGGCGACAGCAGGTGTTGTTCCAGGACAGAGAGTGTGGCTCTGCATAAGAGACCTGAAAATGAAACTGCCGTCAAAGAAATTGAGCCCAATATTCATCAGGTCCTTCAAATCGTTGGATGCATTAACCCAGTGACTTATTGGTTACTCCTGCTCATCATTATCGGACTCATTTTACGTTTCACGTTTCTCTGTTATGGCCAATCAGCCTTCCAATGGGACTTGGCCTGTGTGGTGAGGGTATATTTTGGATTCCTGTAGGAAAGGAGGTCGTCTAGACTCTAGAGTATATAGTGGATTGGGAGCACTACGACCCATAGGAGCTTTGGCTGCTAAACTTTGTGAAGTATTGTTTTGCCCTGGTGCATGTACTGAGCGTTCTATGTATTTGCTTGATAGCTTCTGACCCCTGCCTGTTTTTTTTTTACGATTTTGGATTTTAGATTAAACCTGAATTTTGCTGCATTTGAGCCTCTGTCTCGTCCATGACAGTAACATTTTATGCCATGAGCTAACGGGAGAAATCTGTAGTTTCATCCTCTATTTCATGGTGAGATGAAATGCACCATGGTGAGTGCTCAGGCACCAGAAAAACAAAATGTATCTTCATAGAAAGTGTGTAAATGAAGTTTATTTAAAGTTATTTACAGCAGCATGCTAAACAAATGTTTGCAGCAATTGTTCTTTGGGGTGTATTGTCATGTAAGTTTATGTTCATAGCTCACAGTAAGTCATACTGTGTCCTAAACCACACCCAGTGTGATGTCCTACAAGTAGATTAAAATCAAGAAAACAAATTTAAACAATTCAAACAAAAATTTTAATATTTGGTCATGCATTTATTGGATTAATCTACTAGATTAAGGTGGAGACTATGATTTGGTCATTCGAGAACAATCACTTTGTTCTTCTTTAACAATTTTTGGTAGAACAACTTGTGTGTTTAGGATTGTTGTCTTGCTGCATGATCCACTGTCTCTTGAGATTTCTTAGAAATCTCTGTTGTAGTTCAGTATTCAGTATTTCAGCAGCGCAATGCTAGAGCAACTTGAGAACAGGGGCAGAAACTGTGCTCTGTAGTGAGTGGAAATAATAATGCTATGAGTCCCAAACGGCATCGCACACCGTGTGAGTTCTTTGAGCAGCTGGTTTCAAAGAAATGCATACATTGAAAATTGGGAGTTACACTGAGTGAGCTGCCACTCTGAAGCCAAATTAGCGGTCGTCAAGTGAACATGGGAAAAGTACCACATGTATATAGCTAACACCAGCCTCTCTTGCCGTATTACCGCAGGTGTTCAACCGCATTCTACTACCTTATATGTGCTGCCATTTTGTGCTCTTGCCGCTAGTCCCAAAAAGCAACTTTCTCCATCTCTTTTCCACCCATATTACCCACCTATTTTCCTGTACCAGACACATAGTCCACAATGCATTGTTCCCCATGAGACACACCACATCTCACAACCACATGCCGTAATTAAAATTTTTTTGCTAAGGAGCTAGCAACGTACCCACGAATCGTTGTATTTCGAGTGTGACATAATATTTATGATCCTATGGGTTCACTTACTGTTGCCACACTCAGATATGTTATTGGAAATTTTTTCAACAAAATCATAACCAAATACAATAATTGTTTTGTCATTTGTTTCTTCATCCGGAAGGATAACTGAGTCATGAACACCCAAAGATCACTGATGCAGGTGGTGTGATCCCAGAGAGGACCTGCTATTAATACTGCTCTGATAGATCAGAGTCAGACACACAAAGCACCATAGTCAGAGCTACTCAATATTAGGCAGGTGGTCCTAAAGTTATGGCTGATTGTTGTATACAAACCTGAAAAGTGTTTGTGTGCTGTTTTTTGGCCTCTGGTAATCAGCAGGATTTTAAACAGGTATCATGGTGTGAGAGAGAACAGCTTCAAGGACACACACACACACACACACACACACAAAGAACAAGGTCAAACTCTGGGGTCCTACACCATCAGCTGGTCATAATGACACCCAAAGGGATCAATGATTTAACTGGAGTTTGTCACCCACCGGTTGGGCCTCAGTGACTGCCAGTAGCACAGGAAATGATTAATGTTGTCCTCTAAGGCTGTACGAGAGGAAACAGGAAGAGGAGAGAGGGAAAACCTTTATTGTAACACTTCATACTGGAAAAATCATGGCTGGTCTTTGCTAACAGGACAAAGCTGAGCGTCGATTGTGAACAATCGAGGAATCTTAACTTCCCATTGTCCGAAAGCAATTTCACTGCGAGGGCTTCTAAGAGCAGAACATAAACATGCTCCGTGAATCACCCAGAGATATGCAGCATGAAAACCGATCGATAGCTTTTATCAGCCAACGGGAGGCTCGTCGTCGCGGTGTTGCATCTGCTAGAGAAGGCTGAGGTTCGCTGTCACTTTCGCTCGCTCGCCATTCATAAATTCACACTGAGAGGCTTGGGAATGACTGAGCCGAGGCCTGACCCAGTTTTAGGCTAACTTTAGTTAGAGGGGTGTGCACAGTGCTGTTAAAGCAGACAGGCTGCTTGCTGTGAGCCAACATGTGATGGGGAACTGGGACAACATCAAGTGCATTCCCAGTTTAGAAAAAAGCTCGACAAAGCACATCTTGTATCCAGAGAGACTTAGGCACTGCTGAGGGAGGTATCTGCAGTTACACCCACTGAGTGGCAGCAACAACGTTGAGTGTGCAGAAATCATCTAAGGTGTGGAGCTGCAGTGTGATGGACTGTTCTGAAAGTGAAGAGATCTTTGTACATCTACTCAAAGCTGAAGAACAGAAAAGATAACGGGTCACGGTCTGGTTAGTGTCAGACACTCGCTGTCTGTATTGTCACAGAACTAAAATTTTTACTAGTCACACAGGAGTGTGGAACTCTAAAATAAACTGACAAGTTTTAAATCTCCAGCTGAGGGTAAACGAACAGTGAGATGATTGCACTGAAGGTTAATGGACAGTGAGATGATTGCGCTGAGGGTTAATGGACAGTGAAAGGACCCCAAGTGTGAAGCTTTTACAACACAACTGAGATGCCATTTATTTCATTCATTTACAGTATCAGTGCAGGTAAAACTTCAGCCTAGTTTCTGTAGCGCCAAAGTGGTTTGGGGGGGAAGAGAGTGGTTGAGAGGAGGGGGAAAGGTGCAATACCAGCCACCTACTGTGGAAGTGAGAATGACATTGTTATAACGTTATTATTGCATGTGTTATAGCACAACACTCCTACCATAGATTTTACGAGAAAGAAGCCATGGACTGAAGACAGACTTCAGGCTACTACTGTGTGTAGGGAACCATGCGACAGATCAAGCTTAGCTAATTGCATTCAGTGAGTTAAAGCGAGGCACGGAGAATGGTGACAGAAGTTGTCATTTCCGCTGAAATGTGGGTGTAATGTGATGCTGCGGAACCACCCGCTGGGTGTGAACAGGCCATTGCAGGAGGGCAGGACGTGTGAAAGCTCAGCAGGAGGGTGATGGAACCTGCTGATATTTGTTACAATCACAGCAAGCCAGGACTATCCTCACCCCTCTCTCCCTCTCTCCCCCTCTCTCTTTCTACAGTAGCAGCATAAATATCCACTGATCAGCCATAACATTGAGACACTGGCAGGTGAAGTGAGTAAAATTGACTCTAGTTGCTTCATTACAGTGGCATTTGTCAGGCAGCAAGTGAACAGTCAGTTCTTAAAGTCAATGTGCCAGAAGCAGGAGTGTAAGTAACTGAGGGTCTTATTGTGATGGTTAGAACAGCAGGTCTTGTGGAGCGTTCCAGTTCTGCAGTAATTAGTGAAAAAGTGATGCAAAGAAGCAGAACTGGGGCCCCAGGCTCATTGATGCACATGGGGAGTGTGGTGTGGATCCCAAACAGAAGCTCCTGTTATACAGAATGTTAATGCAGGTTCTTATAAAAAGGAGTCAGGACACAGTGCATCACAGTCAGAGCTGTTTCAGCAACATGAGGGGGAAAAGAGATTGTGGTTGGCGGCAGTAAGGAGGCGTGTGCGCAGCTGTGGTTAACTAAGATCTATTAAAACATTCAGCAAACTGGCAGTAAAAGCAGGAAAGTAGAGATAATACAGACTCCTGACTGCAGGAACAGTCGCACTTTCATGGGTTTGTAGAGCTAAGGGAAAGAAATGTTTAGAGGTAGAGGATAATTAGTATTCCTGCCAGTTTGCTCCTTCTCTCTGCATCTGTTTTGTTTTGATTTCCACCATCTAATCTAATCTAAACCTCAATCTAGCATTAACCCTATCAAATCATTCACTAACCATAATCTAATCTAATCAAATCTAGACCTTAATCTAACATTAACCCTATCAAATCATTCAATAACCATAATCTAATCTAATTTAAACCTTAATCTAACATTAACTCTATCCTACCATTTACTAACCATAATCTAATCTAATCTAAACCTTAATCTAACATTAACTCTATCCTACCATTTACTAACCATAATCTAATCT
>JBBIGC010078754.1:0-10479 GCA_037576955.1 Lepidarchus adonis
AGATAGATAGATAGATAGATAGATAGATAGATAGATAGATAGATAGATAGATAGATAGATAGATAGATAGATGACAGACAATAACATACATTTCCAGTGTGAAGGGGAAAACTGGAGAGTGAGGACAGATGGAAGGCTAATGGGCTTTTATTTACACTGTCCATGAGCCTGATTGAAATATATTGAAATTCCACTGGTGGAAGCAGCCCATTTAATCGTTTTCCCACATTGTGTTTTATGTCTGAAGCTTTTAGCAGACTTGACTTGTCACCGTGTTTCACTTTGCACTGCTGTTGAGAAGGTGTGAACATTTTATGGTGGCTGGACCATATTAAAAATGAAAAAAGAGATGTGAAAACAGAGTGAAAGGCCTCTGTGTGTGCACTGCAGCCTGTGCTTGTCCGCCAAGTGAGGAAATTAAAAGAGGCTTAAGTCTTTTCATAAGTACATTAGTAAGTACAGCAGTACAGCCTACCATTGTCCAGCATGTCCTCCACCAGTGCTGTCAAATCAAAAGTATTGAAACAGTAGTGTAACCCCTGGGTTTTTGGCAATCACACTGGGGACCATGGTGAAGTAACTGGACCCTCCAAAACTTTTATTGGACCCCTTACATAGACACTGACACAACTGGGTACTCCTAACTCACAGACGGTGCCATTTTTCAACGTACCTCTCCAATGAGTGTCCATCAGCCCAACATGTACCATGCTTATGAATATTTATCTCAACAGACGTTCATAATGCAGCAGCTCTTCCATGACAACTGTTTACAAATGAGACATGAAATTTTTATTATTTATGGTTTTACATTTGTAAATAAGTGGTCCACTGTAAACATTTACATTTACATTTATTTATTTGGCTGACGCTTTTGTCCAAAGGGACGTCCAGGTACATGAACAATCAGCATAAATTCAAACATGACACTGATGTGAGAGTTACAGGGAGTTCAATACAATCTTCTTAGTCATAGAAAACAGTGCAGGTGCTACAATTCATCATTAAGAGCTTATGAGTAATTCCAAAACAGGCCATAGGTGGTACAGTATAGTTAACATGTCCTATTCATATATACAAGTGCTTTAGATGCTGAGGTAGTCACGGAACAGTAGAGTTTTGAGGTGTTTCTTGAAGGTGGAGAGAGTCTCTTGTCTGGGCAGCTCGTTCCACCATGGGTTAGAATGAAGGAGAAGAGTCTGGAGTGGTGTTTGACTCCTCGTGGGGGTGGAATCTCCCGTCGCTGTTCCCTCGCTGATCTGATGGATCTGGTGGGTGTGTAGGTCTGGATGAGTGTTGTCATGTAGCAGGGAGCAGATCAGTTGATGATCTTGTAGACGAGCATCAGGGATTTGAATTTGATACTGCGATGGAACCAGTGTAGAGAACGAAGCAGCGGCGTCACATGGGTGTGTTTGGGCTGGTTGAAGATCAGCCGAGCTGCTGCATTCTGGATCCTCTGCAGTGGCTTGATTGTGATTGCAGGTAGACCGGTCAGCAGTGAGTTGCAGTAGTTCAGACGAGAGAGAACCATTGCCTGGACCAGGAGCTGAGTGGAGTATTCTGGAAGGTAAGGTCTGATCTTGCGGATGTTGTACAGGGTGAATCTGCAGGATCTTGATGTAGCTGCAATGTGGTCCTTGAAGGTTAGCTGGTCATCAATGATCACCCCAAGGCTCTTAGCAGTACTGGTCAGCGTAATGACCGACTGGTCAAGCTGGATGGAGATGTTATGATGTATCGTTGGTTTAGCAGGGAAGACGAGGAGCTCAGTCTTTGATAGGTTGAGCTGAAGGTGGCGTTCCTTCATACAACATGCAATGTCTGCGAGGCATGCTGTGATTCTGGAGGACACTGTGTTATCATCTGGTGGGAAAGAAAGGTACAGTTGAGTATCATCAGCATAACAATGGTAAGAGAAGCCATGGGAATGAATTACTTTGCCAAGAGATGTAGTATAGAGTGAAAAAAGAAGAGGTCCAAGCACTGATCCTTGAGGGATGCCCATGGTCATTTGGAGAGGAGCTGATACTTCACCTCTCCAGGATACCTCGTAGGACCTACCTGTGAGGTAGGATCTAAACCATTCAATTAATTTTGCACTGTTGCCCAAAAGATCCTGGTTATGCCCCTGCCTGGAGCTGCTAGAGAGGAATTTCCTTTTGGAGGAGGGGTCACGCTCTGGGTGTAATGAGGCTGGTTTAGGGTGTCTGATTTCATATTACAGGGAAAAGGTGTGTGTGTGTGTGTGTGTGTGTGTGTGTGTGTAAGAGAGAGAGAGAGATGCCTCAATGATGGAAAACTCTGAGAACTTGATGCTCTGGGGACATTTCACTACTCTTTCTTTTGGAAATGTAGAGGAACTAAAAGGTTCCCACTGTTACAGCAGCATTTATCCCACTTTACATTTATGGAAACGCCCCCCACACCAGAACTGCATCACACCAATGCCTCAGATCATAAGTGCTATCTTCCAGCGTGAAAGGGCTCTTTTAAAGATGATATCTTCTGTGTAAGAAGCCATTGCCCTCACTACACGCTCCAACAACATGCTCTAATTGCCACCCCCACCCCTCAGCACACACAGAGAGAGGGAGAGAGAGGGGTATACCAGTACACTTGAGTGGGGAGTGGGGGGGTTGGTGTGAGATGACTTGTTGAAGTTTCCAATGTGTCCTGCTGCGTTTTGGCCTCTCTCCCTCCCTCCTCCTCTCCAGCGCGCCTCTAATTTATGTTTTAAAAACGTTCCCTCTGACATGGGTGCGGGCTTTATCGCACCCCGCGGCCTGCAGACAGTGTGGCCTGTGTGAAAGGAGTCCGCAGGGGGAAGCTATCGCTGATTAGCGCGGCCTGTAACGGCCTCCAGGCACTCATAACACCCCCTCCCCACAGTGTGGTGGTACATTCCTTGAATCCAGAGGCCACAAGTCTTATTTTGACTTTCTTATTTAACCTTACCTGCTTTGCAGCAGGCCCCTCCTCCTGAGATGTTATTGGCTCATGCTCAGTCAGATGCATTAGGGGTGTAAACTTAACTTATTAAGAATTTTGGCATCATTTAAGTACCAAAGTAAAAACCAAAGCGAGTGTTTGGATATGAACTGCTGTATACTAAAGGCTGGCTTACAGGCTGTAGGATTACACAAGTGCCCTACACAAGTGCCCTACACAAGTACCCTATGAAAGTGGACTACACTAGTGGTCTATGCAAGTGGCCTATGAAAGTTGCCTATGCTAGTGGCCTAAGCTAGTGGCTTATGCTAGTGGCCTACGCTAGTTGTCTATGCTAGTGGCCTACGCTAGCGGCTTATGCTAGTGGCCTACGCTAGTGGCCTACGCTAGTGATCGACACTAGTGGTTTGGCAAGTGGCCTATGAAAGTTACTTATGCTAGTGGCCTACCCTAGTGGCCTACACTAGTTGTCTACGCTAGTGGCCTACGCTAGTGACCTACGCTAGTGACCTACGCTAGTGACCTACGCTAGTGGCCTATGCTAGTGGCCTACGCTAGTGGCCTATGCTAGTTGTCTACGCTAGTGGCCTACGCTAGTTGTCTACACTAGTGGCCTACGCTAGTGTCCTACACTAGTGGCCTATGCTAGTTGTCTACGCTAGTGGCCTATGAAAGTTGTCTACGATAGTGGCCTACCCTAGTGGCCTACTCTAGTGGCCTATGCTATTGACCGACACTAGTGGTTTAGGCAAGTGGCCTATGAAAGTTGCCTATGCTAGTGGCCTACGCTAGTGGCCTACGCTAGTGGCCTACACTAGTGGCCTACGCTAGTGGCCTAAGCTAGTTGTCTATGCTAGTGGCCTACGCTAGTTGTCTACGCTAGTGGCCAATGCTAGTGATCTACGCTAGTGGCCTACGCTAGTGTTCTGCTCAAGCAACCTTTGCAAGTGACTTATCCTGTTATGAGCATTCAGACTTGCATCCAAAATAATAAATAATTTAGTCTATACCTACAAATTATATTCTGCACAGAAGCCTAAACTGGCCTTAAAGAAACCAATTGTTTACAGCAGTGGTGATCGGAACCAGATATCTATGGTTAATACTGCTAAAAGCTCTCACAAAGAGTTAGCAAAAAGCATTCTTGCATCAGATTTCTGTATCTATATAATATAATACTTCAGAGCTTGTTTTACGATCATCTGGACATACACTTTAGGACTTAATTAGATTTTTCTGGATTGCATTCAAGTGGAAAAAAATAGTTGAACTCCTAGTTCTGTTTGTTACAACCAATGCAAAAAACAAAATCTGAGCCAGTACGTTTCTCTTCAATAAAGGACTTCAAACAAAACACTCTGTATGACTTTGTTCACATATTAACTGTGAAATGATGCAGAAATTACGAAAATTGCATTATCTCTTTAACCCCTGCTAGAACTTAATATATAAGACAGTGTGGTTAAACATTTTTCACATTTTCAGCTATGATATAATGTTAAAATAATGCTAAAATGCTAAATTGTAAAATGTGTCTATTGCAAATTCTGTATTAATTTAACATGATATAATGTTATTTTAAAATTTAAGCTCAAATTGTTTTATTAATTTCAGCTTATGACTTCAACCGTGACCCAACAGTTGACAACATGTAAGCTGTTACTTTTGTTAAACAGTTTAGAATTAATAAACAGGTTGCATTTTTGACTGTTACAGCTTATGTAATTATTCACGTGTATTACATTTCCATTTATTCATTTTGCTGATGCATTTGTCCAAAGCTACTTCCAGCTACAGGAATAATCAGGAATTGAATTCACACATGACAGCACTGATCTGAGTTTAGATTGAACACATTTCTCTCAGTCATTGAATACAGACGACAACGTGAACTATAAGTGGTATGTTACTATCTGGGTGAGTCCAACACATTCCACATTATCATTAAGTGCTGTAAAAAATTAAATACAGACACCAAGTGCTACAACATTGCTATTAACTTACGTATTCACTAAAGTACTCATGTATTTATGCCATAGTAATTACATTAATAAAATTTTAAGTCTGGACATTTGTTCAGCTGTAACAGTCAGTAGTTCCATTATTGTTGCCTGCATTGTTGGTGTGGAACTGCACAACAATAATAAAAAGTAAGTCCCATTTTCATTTTAATAATTAAAGTTATTTTGACCTACTACAGGAATACTAATGTTTGGGGAAACAGTGCTGGTCCTAAAGCAGAGGGGAGGGGTTTTCCAGAACACAAATGGGGAAAAACTAACATTTCAGCCCAGAAATCGGTGCTGGGAATGTGTCCTAACACTTCCTACCTATGAGTGTGTGTGTGTATGTGTGTGTGTGTGTGTTTTAACCATGCCCCACCTCATCCACCCCCTGTGGCCTCCATTTAGGCTTTTAGCTTGAATGGTGCTTTGTGCTTTCGACTTGTGCGCCCTGTTTCAGCCCCCACTCACGTCCTGTCTGTCATTTCTACCTGCCTGGTTCCCTGGGTTTCAAACCAAAGAGCTGAATAACTCAAGCTAGAAATGAACTCTCAGGCTAGAGTGGCTCTGCTGTCCACCTTTTTCCAACTCTCTGCATAACTTAGTGAATTAGATGTTAACAAAGTCAGAGTTGTTAGGTTCATTGTAGAGCAACTCAGAAATCTCTACAGTGGAGGTGAATGGAACCAGGGGTTGCGATGCCCACAGCACTAACATAGTCTTCAGTGTCTGAAGTTGTTGGTTTTAAAATTGCAATGAATCTACATTTTAAAAGATCTTTAGGGACTATTTTGCTTTAGCACACCCTGCATGTACCCTTCCACCCTGCAAATAAGTCATAGATATGGGTTCATCCTTTTTTTTTATAGGTTTTTATAGGCTTGCAACACTGAAGCCAACAGAATCTGAATCAGGTTTATTGACCTAAGTAGGTTCACACATACAAGAAACTTGTTGTGAACACAGTGTCCTTTTCCATCACCTCACTTCTACCAATGATGGGCATGTGTTGGGCTAAATAAATAAACGAATTAAATGTCGTGGCAAGTGGGTAAACAATGTTATTTGTGTATTTATTATTTGTGTGTATAAATCATGGATAAATATTATTTAAACAGATTGAATTTTTATGTTTTCTTGCTTTTGCATTGCACCAAGTCTCCACCAAGAGTGTGTAAAGGGCAGAACTTATATAAAAATATCAGTGTATCGTAAAACAGTCACATTGTCAAGCGTATTCGTAAAGAAGTGATGTGGAAACTGTAAAAGAGCTTATGGAGGAAGAAGTCTGGTTCCATTCACTGCCACTGTGACTCAGTTGGTATCTGCTGTTAATTGCACTTCTGCGTGTGTATGTGTGTGTGTGTGTGTGTCTGTGTGTGTGTGTGTGTGTGTGTGTGTGTTTGGGGTTCTGAAAGAAACTGAATGGAAAATTAGATACTAATGCAGTGGGCTTTGGAGTAATGGAGTTACTACCTTTGCAGCTGGACTGGTGTTAGTCTAAATGGGTCCCAGGTAGATTTCATCAGCAGATCACTCTGTTTCACACACTTTTCCAAAATGTCTCACTTGATTCAAAGTGCTGCCAACACAGTTGAATCTCTCAGTCTGTTTTCTTAATTCCCTAATTCCCATTCCCTGCCATGTGTCAACCGGGGCCAAGACCAGGTTGTTGAATCTTATATTAATGTCACTTATATTAATTTTTGTATTTTCTATAAAGATTTTATATTTGCAGGCATGATGGGATTATAGACATTTTGCTTAAACAATTAGCACCTATATTTTCACCCTCAGCAATAGTGTATTCAGGCCATGTGGATAAAGCCCAGATGTTTGCTCTGCACTGTGATGTGTCTGTGTTTCCTGCCACTAGACCTGATATCACCTTCACTGACGAGAACAGTAGAAATGTCTTTGTTCTTGAAGTTTGATGTTGTTTTGATCGTTTTTTAGAAGAAACCTACTGAGGGAAGCTGGTGAAATACGCAGCAGAGTTGAATGTTTGGAAAAGAAGGTGTTGTGTATAATCAATAATATCTGATCAACTGTTGCTGCTTTGATTAATGTCAGAGCCACATGTCTGATTCATGTATGATTCATGTCTGATTCACGTCTGATTCACGTCTGATTCACGTCTGATTCATGTCTGATTCACGTCTGATTCATTTCTGATTCACGTCTGATTCACGTCTGATTCACGTCTGATTCACGTCTGATTCATTTCTGTGTGAGAGAGAGAGAGAGAGAGAGAGAGAGAGAGAGAGAGAGGCAGAGAGAAAGGGGAGAGATAGAGAAAGCAAAAGAGTGAAAGAGTGAAAGAGAGAGAGAGAGAGAGAGAGAGAGAGAGAGAGAGAGAGAGAGAGAGAGAGAGAGAGGGTGAGAGAGGGTTGCAGTGAATAGGATAGCTGTCAAATCAAGTAAGTGAAAGAAGAGTGGAGTGAGTGACAGAGGGAACAAATGGATAAGATTTAGAGACAGAATGAGGATGGGTCACAGCAAGAGTGAATGGCCCCAGGTAGCATCATGGGGCAACAGTGAATATAATGGACCCCAATGAGACCCCCTAGGGCTCTGGACAGCCGAAAGAAGACTGTGATGGGCTTCAGGATTGAAAAAGACAACTATTGGGGCACACCACTAGATAATGGATACAAGAAACAAGGAAATCTGGGATTTGCTTGGATCTCAGGGAAGAATCCTGAGAGAGGCTGGAGACTGGGGGACTGATTATGGGGCAACTGGATAATAGTGACCTGGGCAAGGGGTAGGAGCCAGTGGACATGTGGGCAACAGGCTACAATTTCTTGGGTGGCTGGTAACAAGGGCTCTAGTTCATGTGAAACAGAGAGAACAGAGAAAGTGTGCCAGAGAGAGAGTGAGAGAGAGACACTAGGAGACAGTGAACTGAATGAATTAGAGGTTATTGTATTGTTATATTGTATTGATATAAATGTGAATAAAAAAAACACTTCATGAAAGGTTCATTGTATGTATGGATTTTTTTAAAAAATGAATTGATTTCAATAAATTAGTTTAAAATCTCATTTACATCATTTATCTTAAATGAAATACACTATGCATGATGAACCCTTCCTCAGAGGTTGGTATTTCCATTTACTCACTTTCATATTAAGTACAGTTTTGGTGGGTTTCTGCTTTTCTGACCAGTTTCCTTCTTTGACAGGCCTACCTGTACATCTTCTCAATTCTGTGAGAAATGTTTAATTCTAGTTACATTTGAGTCATTTCAGTTTATTTTTTATTTCAAAATTCACCCTCTCGTTTATGTTCTTCTGTTGGTGACTGATTTTCACTGAAGAAAATATAAATATGAATAAATATGAATAAAATATAAAGTAATCTAAATCTTGAAAATCTTAGAAATACATATATTGTATTATACTGAAGTATATTAACATATATGAGGAATTAAATGCATGTATATTGGTATAAAAAATGCACAGCCCTTGTTGTATGTCTGTGAGAAGAGGTGTTCAGCTATGTTAAATATTTTCATATTTATCACACAGTCACAGAAAGAAGATGCAAGAGCCGGGAGAGAAGAGAATCACTGACCAAACAAATCTTCAAACAAGTCCCAGTTGGTGTATTGCTGAGCTGAGTGTGTTTATATCACATACTGGGTCAAGTAGGGCTCTCTAGGCCCAGTGACTATATTTATATAGTATTAAATGCTTGTTTACTCACTATTGTTATGCCTCAAACAAGAGGCCGGCCACTCTACCCGCCAGCAACTCAAGTGTTTACATTAGACTACCTCGCCGGATCACACAAACTGGAGAAAAGAAAGGAAGGTCTAAGTACGTGCAACTTTCAGGCTTTCAGGCAAATTTCCTCCAGTAGTGGTAACTTACTGCATTCATCTTACTCATCTTGATCAATTCTGACCAAATTTCCTGTGCCTTTGTAGCTCACACATCCCCAAAACATCAGCAATCCACCACCGTGTTTCACAGCAGGAATTGGGCGCCTTTCATCACAGGCCTTGATGACTCATCTCCAAATGTAGCGTTTATGGTTGTGGCCAAAAAGTTCAATTTTAGTCTTATCACTGCAAATGAAAGTTTTGAGGCTTGTCTCTGTGCTGTTTGGCATATTGTAAGCAGGACATTTTATGGCATTTGCATAGTAATGGCTTTCTTCTGGCTGCACATCTTTCTTCAAGTGCCTCTTTATTGTGCATCTTGAAACAGCCACACCACAGAAAGTCCTGTATATAACCTGAAATTATTTGTGGGTTTTTCTTTGCATCCTGAACAATTTTCCTGGCAGTTGTAACTGAAATTTTAATTGGTCTATCTGACGGTGGTTTGGTTTCAACAGAACCCCTAATTTTCCTTATTTTCTTATATCCCTTTCCTGTTTTATAGAGTTCAAATACATTTTCCATCCTTTTTGTGTCAAGTTGTGTGCGTGTTATCAGACAAAATCATCAGGGTGTGTAAACTTTTGATCATGGTCATTTGGGTAGTTTGTGTTGTGATTATGATTTTGAAAGACTAAACACAGTTGATGAATAATAAATGGCTTCAGCCAAACACTAACCATGAGTGAAAGAAAAGTTTTTCTTTTGTACCATAAGACTCTGGCAGGGTATTATGAGTACAGCTGTACATCACAATGCCATATTTCGGTGTGTGTTTTAAGCTATTTCTATTTATTTTCATTAATAATGTTACTTTATGTGAGATTAATACAGAAATTTAATATACAGTATTTAATAAAAAATGTGATGTGCCCAAACATCTTCACATTTTAATATTTTTTATAGGGGGTGCCTGGATTTTGCATAGAAATGTAACGATTGAGATGAGATCATGTGTGTACAGTTATGTCAGTGACATATTTTAGCACTTGCCCACTGGCTTAGATGTAAACAAAAGTAAAAAGATGAACAAATGAAAGACTTTACTTGCATTAAAATTGTGAAAATGTATGAACTAAAACTGATAAAGTCCAACAAGCCCACCAGGAGGCGCTAGAACCTTGTAAAATGTCACATCACCCTCTGTGCTGGAGTCTTTTGAGAATTTTTGTTCATTGCCCTGAATGACCAGATCACTGCAGATCAATCACTGCAGCAGCCAACAGAACCATCATCTCCTCTACATGAACATATTTTCCCTTCTCATATGTGTGACACTGAAATAGTGAACAGGAGAAAAGAAGCTAAAACTAAAGCTATTATTATTATTATTATAAGTAGTAGTATTTTGAAGTAATATTGATAATATCACCAATACTATTTTTATTATTATTATGAATGATGATGATCATGATTATTAGCATTAATAAAAATAATACATTGTATTAATAGAACAATTTTGTTCTAATTGCTAATCCATCCCATTTATGTTTTGGAATGTCCCAAAACGGTACTGTCATTCAATCTATCTGTTACTCTCTCTTTTTTGCTCTTTGTGTCACTCTCTCTCTCTCTCTCTCTCTCTCTCTCTCTCTCTCTCTCTCTCTCTCTCTCTCTCTCTCTCTCTCTCTCTCT
>JBBIGC010078765.1:0-10478 GCA_037576955.1 Lepidarchus adonis
AAGAGTGGAGAAGAGAAACGTCTCTGTGTCACGTCATATTTATTCCCCAGGGAAACAGGAAGTGATGAATTACTAATTAAATGTTCCTCAGTACTCTGATCAACTTTGTAAACTACTGTAGAAATGACAGAAATACTTCAATTACATTTATTTCCTATGAATTGTTAGGGGTGCCAATAATTGAAAAAAAAAAATCTTAGTCAAATGTTTCAAGATGATTTCTAGATATGCTTGCTCTGTTCAAATCAAGGAGGTATACAACAAACAGAGGGTATGCTGGACCATGCCTCCTCAGTTGGACTATCTGGCAAAACATATGGTTCCAACCAGCGGTTCATGGACATGGACATGTGATAAGTAAATGGGTTTTCTGACATTCATTGTTTGTATCTCTTTAGACTTTGCTTTGTGCATTTCTCTGGCATTGGAATAAGACACATAGAAATGTCAGGAAGCATGATTAGTGTCAATGAACTACTTTTGTAAAGAAAACTTTTGAGTCCAACTGCTATTAATTTCAGCACATTTAACAGTTTTACTCCTGGATTTGCAGCATTTTAATAAAGGCAGGTGCTGGTGAAACACTTCATTTGCTCCTTTTTTTAGTAGTATATAAAAATGTGGCTCTATTTATACGGCCACTCAACACCAGCCCTTCCAATTTTAGAAGTGCTCTTTTTTTTCCTTTTTTCTTTTTTAAACTCGTATCTAGTTAGTCTATCTGTCACTTTTTGGATGTATTTGCACTAACCTTTGCCGCTGTCAAATTCACACCTCCTATGTCTTTGTGTGTGGTGAATCTGTGAAAGGGACATGAGCACTCGAGGCTCATTGATACACATGGGGGTGAAGGCTAGCCTGCCTGGTCCTATGCCACAGAGTTGAATGGTGTAGATCCTGTTTCTATTATAGATATCCATCCATCTATCTATCTATCCCTTATCAAACCATCCATTATAGATTAATACATGTATAGAAATCTGTGATAATTATCTATCTATAGATGGGTGGTTGGGTGGTGGATACACAGCTGATTCCTCTTGGCAGTACTGCTTTATCTCTATTATATTTTTTGGACGTCTCATGTGTATTGCTCTTTTCAGGTCACCCCATAGCATCTCTATTGGGCTGAGCTCAAAAAATTTCTGGGTTCTAGGGCTGTGCTCAAAAAAATGATACGGCATAATATTGTGACAGGGAATTATTCTTTTCTATTCCCACTGTATACTACACGTAACATACATATGTGCACACTGGGCAATTACACCTATAATTCAAAATACATTAACATGGAGCATTGGAAAATATTGTGATTGCTTGATTAGGTCCAGGTTGGTCATGTAATTTTTTTCTTCTCTTGTCACAGGATCAGTGTATATTTGTAGCGTAGGAGTGTCTGATTCAATAATTAATCATAACTACGGAATTTCAGGCCTGAGTGTCTCATTTATTGTTCACATGGTTGCAGCAACATGCATTAACGTTTGTTGTATTCTTTGCAGTTTTATGGTTTGTTTACGTTTACATACATGCAGTGCAGTTTTTATATATCTTATCAACGTAAGAGGGGAGTAACACATAGCCAGAGTTACCTGGATGCAGAAGAATCCGGACACAGAAAAACAGGCTGGAACTGGCTCTGTTGCCTTTAAAAGAGTTCAGAAGAGCAGATGGTCATTAAGGGCCATTGTCATGAGTGACCAAGCAATTTGTACCTTCAGAAAAACATTACAGAATAAGAACGGAATCAAAAGGCATAAATTTCACATGAATTTAGGTCATTGTGGCATACAGAACTGACCTCTAACTACACAACAGACGAGAGATGCTGTGATCATGATGCTGAGTAGCATAAAAAATGTTTTTGCGCTCATTTAATCTTCTTTCATAAATGTACGCACTTTAGTTTTCTCACCTAATGTGAGTAAACTTTTTTTTTTTAATTATAGTTTATTAATGCTGGAACAGAAGTTTATCTCTTAGCTTTTTTACAGATGGTGTGATGTTTGCTTCCAGAATTTGCTGGTATTTAGTGGAATCCATTCTTCCCTCCACCCGTGCAATGATTCCTGTGCCACTGGCTGCAACACAACCCCAAAGCCTGATAGATCCACCCCCATGCTTCAAGGGAGTGAGCACACATACCTAGAGCAGTGGGTAGCCACTGTAGCAGTGCCCGCGGAACAGTAGAGGTAGGTTCCTTGCTCAAGGTTGCTTCAGCCTGTTGTCTGGTTCCAGGAATTCAACTCATAACACTTTGGTCACAAGCCCACTTCTCTTACCAATAGACCACGGCCGCCGCCAAGTTATAATTACTAATAGAGAGGGTGTTGTATATGTGAAAGCAAGACTTTGTTTTGTGCTCAGGGCAAAAAAAGAGAATGTTATCCCTGACCCCCATGGGTGACCACACGTAGCATGGGATTGATGATGAGAGACTGGCTGGAGGGCTGTCTGAACAGGAGCACAGAACTGGGAGGATGGGTGGATGGGAGATGTGACAGATTGGCACAGGGACAAGAACAAAGACCATACAGGGCATATTGATGGTAACAGTGACTATAAAAGGAACTGACAAGCAGTTTGAGACAGGAATTGTGACAAACAATGATTGGGACAGACACAGGGGGGGACAAATCAACAAAGAAGGAATGTATGGCTGCTCATGGAGATTCTAAAGGCAGAACTTTGGGGAGGTGGAGGTTGAGTGGCTGTACCACATCCGGCAGGGTGGATGTCATGGTAGCCTGTGGGGAAGACACATTGGCACTGTGATGTGCTCTGGGGTGCTGGGGTCAGGACTGGGACTCTGCATTGTCCTGGAGCTTTAGGTTGTGATAGGACACAAACAGATGAGGCGATCTTGCTCAAGGGCTCAGCTCAGGGATGGAAGCTCAGAAGCCAGACCTGGGACTGGAAGCACAAGAGACCAATGCTGTCACAGCCGTGGAAGCTGACAGGCCTGGTGACAGGGCACCCCATAGGTGGCAGTGGAGGAGTGACACTGACTTGCAGGCCACATTGGGGGGATTGCGTGTGTAAAGCCAGTTCTCTGGTCTTCGAGGGTGATGCTCATCTGGGTGACTCAAGTGCTTGAGAAGCATCTTCCTCATGGGTATTCTTGCTGTGCCTCAGCATCTGACCAAGCCTGTCCAAACTATCTCTGGGTTTAACAGCGAGGAAGTCAGACACACGCAAACTCTTGTGCCCCAGGGTTATGCTGAGCTCCCCCTGCTGCCAGGCAGCTGTATGGGCAGAGTCTGTGTGTAAGCTGTGGTGGGCTGTGCTGAGCAGGCATGGCTGACTGCCTGCTTCTGAGTCAGCATAGCTCAAATCCACCTTGCAGGCAGTTTTAGTCCTTGTTTCCTCAGGAAATCTTCTCACCTCATCAATGAGTTTGACTTAAGTCTTCAGTCACCGATAAGTTCTGACTGATTCATTGAGTTAAAGATGGAATGGGAGCAGGGATATTCGTTTAAATAAAGCTAAAGACAAAGTACATAAACCAAGTGTTTTTGACATAAGCCTAAGGTCATATAAACTTCATGCAGAACTGGACACATCTTGGACATGTTGAGGAACACAAGACACCACATAAGACTCAAAGCACCCGGTTCCATGTGGGTTCCCTGCTTTCCCACAGTACGAGGACGGACTAGGACAAAACACAACATATAAACATGAAAAAAGGTAAAGAAATTATAAAGAAAACGCACAAAGGTGAGAGGGAGAGAAAGACGAGTATGGGTGGAAGAGAGATAGAAATGAACACATGCAGGAGACATTACAGACGAGAGTAGAGACAAAGAAAGTAAGGAAGAGGCAACGAGCGAAAACAGACATACAATAGCGTAAATAGAGGAGACAGAAACCCTCAGAGAAATAAACCATGGCACAAAGAGAAGGACACACAGGAAACGGGTGTGAGGTAGAGATAGACGTACAGGAATGAGCGATGTGAGAACAGTGTGGATGAAAGACCTAGAATCACAGGTGAACAGGAGCCATAGGGCAGAAGACCACCATCAAGTAGTGACAGTGAGGCAAGAGGCCATATTAAACACATTCTCAGTTTAAACCCTAATGTAACTTTAGGCTCCATATTTTACACCAATATAGTGATTGGATCATTGTTGAACTGAATTATTTTATCCAGATTTTGATTGGAATAGTTTTGGAAATTTGGAATCTTTCTCTCTCTCTCGCTTGTCTCTTCTCTCTAAAAAACTGTTAGTTTTCTTTGAACATCTCTGAGTGTACTTGGCTCCAATATATTAAAATACTAATCTTATGCTAGTGTATCTATAGACCTCTATTCACTACAGCCAAACCATATTGAAAAATGAACCATTGACTTGAAATAGTTAGAGATAAGCCTGCATTACATTTGAGGAAAGCAAAGCTGGACCATGTTAGTATCTTGATTCATCCCAGGAGCATCTGTAAATGGTCAGAATGCATTTAAAAGTTACCTGATATTTACATACAAGGTATATTGCATAGTCTGGGTATGAAAATGCCTTTGAAACAGGCTGTTTTACTTTGTTTGCAGTGCTCATAAATATTTGATGAGCTCTGCTTTGTTTGTGTAGTTTTCCATGTGGCACTGTAGTAGCAGACGTCTACAGAGACGGAGAGTTTCGTTATAGAACATTTTTGAGCCAACATCAGAGGAAGAAGGAACAGCCCGTTTGTCAAAGAATGGAACTGAGTATTTCTTAGTTAGATGTTTTGTCTTTAAACTGAGTATGTAGTGTTGCTTTCCATTCTGTGGTACAGTTTATCTGTGTAGTGATAGTAGTTTAACTGTAGTTAAGAGATCCTGTGATAACTATTTCACAAAGCAGTCTGGTGAATCAAAAAAGTTACTCGTTTTTTCCTGCTTTGTGAAGGTTAATGTTGGACATTATTCTTGACATATGTAAATAATATTTAGATATTTCAGTGCAAGGTAAATGTATGACTAATGGTTATTTCTTTTTTTTTTCGTCTGTCCAGTGATACTTGCTTCCTGCACAGAGAAACAGAATGATGGCGTGAAAGAGGGAAGAATGTGCCTAAGCATAAAGTAACAGAGGTGAGTGAGACTGAGATGTATTTTAGAAATGCATAGAAATGATCTGCATTAGAAGGATATTGGGTTTGGTGGTTGGTGTCGGTTGGAGATGGAGTTTGTGTTTATATTTGTATTTATTCTGTGTGTGAAATAAAGACAAGACACAAGTGTAACACAGTTCAGAAAAAATAATAATAATAATAATTAAAAAAAAATAAAAAAATAAAAATAAATATATATATATATATATAGAGAGAGAGAGAGAGAGAGAGAGAGAGAGATGTGTATGTGTATACAGTACCCCACATAATTATTGGCTGCCCTGGTTAAGATATGTTTAACATAAATTAAAATTTAAAAGTATACTCTCACACTGAAAATGGTAGAAAATTGTAACCTTCAACTAAAGTGAATTTAAGGGGGGAAAAATCCCTGACTAAGAAATAATTATTTTTCATTAAACCAATCATAAACGCAAAGGTCTGGAACTCATTACTATAAGCATTACTGGGGCTTCAACTGAGACCTCAACTGGGACCATGAGCTTTGGTCAGATGACAACAAACATTCTAAGTGGGTCTGCCGGAACACAAAAGATGAGTATGCAGAAAAGCACCTCATGTCCACTGTGAAGTATGGGGGAGGATCAGTGATGCTAAGGGCCTGTTTTTCTTCCAGAGGCCCTGGGTACATGGCATCATGAATGCTTTGAAATACCAGGACATTTTTTATCAAAAAATATTATTTGAAAGACAACATCATTTCTTAGAAGCTAAAAAACACACTTAACCTGGGCTGCCAATAATTATGGAGGGCACTATACAGTATATATATATATGTACAGTCTTATGCAAAGGTTTGGGCAACACTTGTTAAATTATTTTGTAATTGAAAAGATGTTAACACAGTCTATGGAACAATATTTTCTGCAAACATTGATGCATAGTTAGTTTTTATGCCTTAAATTGAATAAAAATGAAAAAAGACAAATATTATTATGGCACTGTGCAAACGTTTGGGCACCCTACATAATCAGTATTGGCTATTTCAAAACCTTCACCATGTGTCTCTTGAGGTCCATGGTGGATTTCGAGGTTTGTTTAGGATCATTGTCCTGTTGTAGAAGCTCATCCTCTTTTCAGGTTCAGCTTTTTTTTACAGATGGTATAATGTTTACTTCCAGAATTTGCTGGTATTTAGTGGAATCCATTCGTCCCTCCACCCGTGCCATGTTTCCTGTGCCACTGGCTGCAACTCAACCCCAAAGCCTGATAGATCCACCTCCATGCTTAATGGTTGGCAAGGTGTTCTTTTCATGAAATGCAGCTCCTTTTTTACTCCAAAATGCTTATTGATGCCCTCAATGCAGGAGAAGCTACAAGAAGATAGCAAAGTGTTGTTAGCTTGCAGTTTCCACAGTGAGAAATGTAATTAAGAGTTCAGGGGAACTGTGGAGGTCAAGATGAGATTTGAAAACAAAGAAAACTTGTTGAGAGCTGCTCATATGCTGGTCAGAAAGACAAATCAAATTTGACTGCAAAAAAGCAGACTCAGGAGTGGTGGTGCACCATTCCACTGTTCTTCATTGAAGAGTCAGCAGAAAAAAACCTTACCTGCATCCCCATCATAAAATCCAGCATCAGAAGTATGTAACAGAACATCTACAGAAGCCTGATGCGTTTTGGAAACAAGTGCTGTGGACTGATGAAGTTAATCAGTAAAGGCATGTTTGGAATAGGAGCCGCATTTAATGAAAAGAACACCTTGCCAAGTATTAAGCATGGAGGTGGATCTATCATGCTTTGGGGTTGTGTTGCAGCAAGTGGCACAGGAAACATTGCACAGATGGAGCAAATCTTTCTCATACGTGAGCGGTGTCTTGTATGTTTACTTCCTGGTTCCTCAACCAGCTCCATTTTTCGATCTGCCCTCTGTCTCATCTCTCAACTTTTATTACAGTCTCTGTTGACATTTACCTGTTCTCTTCAAGTTGCTCTTCAGATCGGATGCTATTTGTCTCTTTCCAGTCACCTAGCTCTGCACTTTCCATAAGAAAGTGAGCTAATGGACCTGAGCAAGGTTTCTGGTTGGTGCGCAGGCAAACAATAAAACATTTTTATGTTTTACTGTTTAATTTTTGTTTCTTAACGCAAAATGTCTTGAAAGCAACAAAACATTATTGTAAGAAGTCCAAAAATTAAACAGTAAAACATTTTAATAAGCTTTAGGCACAGCAAAATGTAGGACCTTAAAAATGGCTACTTTATTTGGTACACCTTGCTAGTACAGGGTTGGAACTTCCTTTGCCTTTAGAACTGCCTTCATTCCTCAGAGTCCATGTTGACATGATGGCATCACATAGTTGCCACATAGTTGCTGCAGATTTGTCTGAGGAATCTCTATTGGAATGAGATCCGGTGACTGTGGAAGTTATTGGACCACAGTGTTTAAGAAAGAATTTAGAGATAATGTAAGCTTTGTGACCTGGTGCATTAGCTTGCTGGAAATAGCCATCAGATGACGGGTACATTGTGGTCATAAAGGGATGGTAATACAATACTCAGGTAGGCCGTGGTGTGCTCAGCTGGTACTAAAGGGCCCAAAGTGTGCCACACCATTACACCACTACCACCAGCCTGAACTGCTTTCCATGCTTTCTTATGTTGTTTATGCAAAAATCTGAATGTTGCAGCTGAAATTAACTCTGACCAGATATTTTTCCAATCCTGTATTGTCCAATTTTGATGAGCAAATTGTAGCCTCCGTTTCCTGTTCTGAGCTGCCGGTGTGGTCTTCTGCTGCTGTAGCCCATCTGGTTTAAGCGTCGTTTCACTTTTCTGTTACTTTTCACTGTTACTTTTCTATAATATAAAGTCTGCTTATTCTGCTCTGATCTCTGACATCAACAAGGCATTTTCGTCTGCACAACTGCCGCTCACTGGATATTATTCTCTTTTTAGACCATTGTCTGTAAATATTAGAGAAGGCTCTGTTTGAAAATCCCAGTAGACCAGCAATTTTTGAAATACTCAGACCAGCCCTTCTGACAAAAACAACCATGCCTCTTTCACTTAAATAATCTTTCTTCCCCATTCTGATGCTTGATTTGAACTTCAGCAACTTGTCTTCACCATGTCTAGATGCCTAATTAATTCAGCCGCCATTTGATTGGCTGATTAGCTATTTGTGTTAACAAGAAATTGTACCTAATAAAGTGGCGGGCGAGTATACATCTGGATTTGTTTTATTGAAAATTGGTGGTGTATTTACATTTACATTTATTCATTTGGCTGACGCTTTTGTCCAAAGCGACTTCCAGGTTCAGGAAACAATCAAGCATAAATTCAGACAATAAATTCTGAACGTGGACATAATATATATACATGAAAATTTCATTACAGCAGTATAAAACGTGTATTAGAGTGTCAGAGTAAACACCTATGCATGAAGTAAAGTTCCTCTAATTATAAATAATCACACTTGAAATGAAAGTTTAATTAATTCAGCATTTTTCTTATATCCAAGGATGCTTTACAGCAGCAGTATTCAGAAATGTACAAAAACACAAAGACCATTGGCAGTTTTTGCTGCCAATGGTCTTTGTGTTTTTGTACATTTCTGAAGCAAAAACAGCAAAAACAGCAAAAAAAAAGATTTTACAAAGAACAAGAAAGCAAGACACTTATATAAAACAATGTGGCAGAAAAAAGGAAAACAAGAGAGCAAATATAGTTTGCATAGACATGAGAAAACAAAGGAACTGAGTGATCCAAATATACACCATAGATAGAAAAAATGTGTGAGCTGATGGAAAAAGAAGAATATTTTGAAAGATCAAGTCAAATAGACTTTTGTCATTTCAATCATATACAGTTAGCACAGTACAAAGTGAAATGAAACAATGTTCCTCTACATAAACATAAATCTTCAACATAAAACAGACACAGGACATTGCATTGAGTACAACGATTGTGTAACACAATGACAGTGAAGCTCCGGCCAGTAAACATGATATGTCTGCTCTGTGTACTACATAGTTTTGTTGTTTTTTGTGATATTTGTGAGTTACTCTATACCATTATTTATTCTAATCAACGTATGTGGTGCCCTTTCTTACTGAGGTTTGAGATTTTATTCTGTTTTCCTTGTTGATGGTGCTGTGTTTGAGCTGACTGTGCTACGCTAATACTAATGTGGCTAGGAACTCAGACTGGCTCTTTGTTTACACTTGCTACCAGCTGCTCACGCTAAAGCAAGACGACAAAGAGCAACAAGATTTCCTTCTGGAAATGTCTCCAGAGGTGAGGAGGAGGACGAAATGGCAAAGCAGTGGAGGCACAAAATGTTGTAAAAAAAAACAAGCAGGTGGAAATGAGCAACAAGAGGGTAAGAAGAAAGATGAAGAGGCAATACAAGCCAACTATGTATTCTGTTGTCATGGGCAACGTGAGGTCACTGGAGAACAAGATGGACGAGTTCACTGCGCTGGTTTGACACAACAGGGAATTTTGAGAGTGCAGCTTAATGTGCTTTATGGAGACACGATTACATAAACAAATTCCTGATGCTGCAGTGGACATTGCTGGCTTTCAGTGTGTGTGTGTGTGTGTGTTTGGGTGGACAGAATCTGAGCTGAGAGTGATAAGCACATGGGTGGTGGTGTCACACTGGGCACATCGTAGTTAAAAAATGGGTGTGTAGCCCCAACATTGACCTGCAAGCAAGGTGGCTATGGACGTACTGTAATAATAATAATAATGATCATCATCATCATTATTTACACTCATATAGCCCCGTTCACAAACCCAAGGTGACTTTACATAGTGAGAGGGGGAAAACACATTTAGGAAGAGGAGGAAAGAGAGAAGGAAAACAAAGGAAGAGTTTTTCATTCTGATTTAAAGGTAATGAAAGATCTGACACCAATAGTGGAAAGATGGGAACTAGGGACTGTCAGAAGGTTGGTGCTAGATGACCTGAGTGAGTGAGTGAGTGAGTGAGAGGGAGAGTAGGGCTTGAAGTTCATTAATGAACAGGGGAGGAAGATTGTAAAGGGCTTTAAGAGTGAGGAGACTCAGGAGACTCAGGAGTTTGAAACCTAATACAGGACTGAGTTGCCAGTGTAACTGAAAGAGTACCACATACAATTACCATTGCTGTGTATGTTCCTCCATTGGTCAATGCAGCGAAAGCGTTCAACATCATATACGGCAGTGGTCTCCAACCTTTATCGCGCCACAGACCGGTTTAATTTCAGACAATATTTTTGCGGACCGGCATTTAAGGTGTTGTGGATAAAAACAACAAAATAAAATGATACGAGCAACACAAAAACTGTGGTATTTTGTTTTGTAAATATAATAATAAAGGTGAATCCACTGTGTAATTATGTAACTTTATTAGCAGCGTCTTTCTGAAATGC